>ML786275.1:9327-22467 GCA_009831015.1 Picea engelmannii
GGGGGGTTCGGTATTTCGTCGATCAGCAATTTCAACTGTAAAGAATGGGAGTCTCCTTGTCTCCCGAAACACCGATCCCTGATATTCCGACTGGCTGCCACCTGTCCTAACTAGAACGGACGACCCAGATTAGCCTTGAACTTTGGGCATCATCCTTCGTGCTAACTCTCGAGCAAATTGGTAGCCCCAAAAACCTGATGACCATTGATCATCTTTTTATTTGGATCTTGGATGTTGCTAACAAAACTTCACCCGCTCGCTTAACTTGTTACTGGGAAAAAGAGACTCTCATGTCACCTGTGCATCTTGCAGACCTGGGTACTTTTGTGCCTAGGACCAAAATTGTCACTAACATTAGGCTCCATGGGGGATAGAGTCATCCCTGTGATGCTCTAAGGACTCCTTTTGAAGATTCAGTGCCTTGTTGTTGGGCTATGGAGTCATTTATTAAGCCGAAAACAGAGAACATAAAACAATATTTACAAAACAAAAGAAGCTACATGCGGCTTACAAAAAAGATTTCTTTAATAAATGCCCATTTACTGGGCCATCAAAAAATTCTTCACCTTCCAAATCCTGTAACCTGTAAGTGTTGTTTGAAAATACCTCAGAGATCTTGAGGGATCCAAACCAGAGGGCATCAAACTTACTGTGTTTGCCCCTGTCCTGCCTGGGTGCATCCCATTTGAGCACCAGATCGCCCAGCTCGAAAACTTTCTTTTTTCTCTTCCTGTCAAAGGTTTGCTTGATCTTCTGCTGATGATGGTAGGCCCTATTCATGGCCTGTTCCATAATCTGTTGTACTTCCACCATCTGATGAATCCTTCTAGTCATATGGTCGGGCTCTCCTTCAAGGTCCTAGAGGAATTTTACCACAGATAGAGCGAGTTGGGTACGAAAAAAAACCTCTGTTCCATAAACAAGTTGGAAAGGTGAGATGCCTAGAGACTTATTTGTTGTCACCCAGTCGGCCCATAGAGAAAATTTGAGCTTTGAATCCCAGGCCCTTTTATTGTCTTCCAATAATTTTTAATGAGCTTGATCAGACTTTTATTGGAAGACTCCACCAGTCCATTCCCTTGAGGATAATAGGGAGTAGAGTGGATCAGCGAAATCTCAAACTGTTCACAGAGCTTGACCAAAGGCTCAAACCTGAAAGAGGTAGCATTGTCGGTGATGATTTTGCTGGGACGACCAAATCTGGCTATGATATCCTCCAAGAAGCTGATAATTACTTTGTGAGAAGTACTCCTAGAAGGGATAGCTTCTATCCACTTGGTGAAATAGTCTGTCGTAGTCAGGATCCATCTGTGTTGACCGCTTGAGGGAGGATGAATTTATCCAATGAAGTCCAACCCCCACTGCTGAAAAGGTGCCAAAGATACTATAGGATTTAATGGCAGTGATCTGAGCTATTGCTTTCATGAGAACTTTTGGCATTTGATGCAAGCTCTGATTTCTCTGCAGACATCAGCGAATAAAGTAGGCCAGTAATATCTAGCCCTGAGGATCTTATGAGTTGTGGTCTTCTAGAAATGATGCCTTCTACAAAGGCCATTATGGAAATCAAACATAACCTTCTGGGCTTCTCGCGGGTCCAGGCATTTTAAAAATACCCCTAGAGGGTCTTTCCAGTACAATGCTCGGTCAATGAGGCAATATCTCACCGCCTTCAGTTTTAAAGCTCTCGCCTTGCTTTTTCCCATTCCATCAGGAGGCTTTAATTCTTGCAGAAAGTACAAGATATCCTTGTACCAGGTGCACGTTGCTAGTGACAAGGCACCCTGAGAATTCTTATTGGACGACTCAGCTTGCGGATTTTCTGAACAGGCATTGATGAAGCTAACGCCCAAGGCTTCGAAATTGGATTCAGCCAGTAGCTTGGCTAAACCCTTCCCCTTTACCAACTTGGTGGTCTTTATCTCCAAGTCAAATTTCAGGATTCTAGCGATCCATCTGCCTCTTCTCCCATCTATATTGGGCTACACAAGGATGTCCTTCACAGAAGCCGAAGGAACATATGCGGTTACCTTTGAGTGCAAGACATAGACTCTGAAAGCTTTGAGATCTTTCACTAGGGCATAGGCCTGCTTCTCCATGATTTCATACATGATCTCTTCATCTATTAATGCCCTACTAGAGAAGGAAATGGGTTGCTCCCATCCTTCCTCATTTTTCTGCAATAACACCACTGCTACCGTATCGAAAGAGGCAAAGGAAAAAACTTGGAAGGGTTTGGAATAATCAGGACTAATCAGCACAGGTGCCTCAGTTAGTGCCCTTTTTATTTGGACCAAATATTCTCTGGGCTCAGTGGTCTATTTCACTTCATTTCCCTTTCTAAGCATGGCTGTGATGTGTCTCACCAACTCAACAAAATTTGAGACGAATCTCCTCAAGAAATTAATCTTCCCCAAAAAGGCCTGAACTTCCTTCTTGGATCTAGGAAGTGACAAGGTTTGAATTGCCTCTACGCTACCAGGATCAATCCTCACTCCTTTCGTTGATACTATATGGCCTAACAACTTTCCCTCCATCATAGAAAACAAGGATTTATCGGGATTAAGGGAGAGACCAAACCTTCGGCACTTCAAGAAAACATTCCTTAAGTGATGGTAGTGCTCTTTATCAACCTGTAGAAGATTGTGATGTCATATAGGTAGATCACTACAAACTGGTCTTTCTCCCCGATGAAGGCTATATCCATGGCTCGCTAAAATGTTGCTCCTGCATTCATAAGTCCAAATGACATTTTGGCATACATGAATGTGCCCCAAGGGGTGGTGAAGGTTGTCTTTTCCCTATCTTTAGGCATGAGTGATATCTGATTATAACCAGAAAATCCGTCAATCATGGATATCCTAGATGCACCAGTTACCCTCTGCAATATGTGCTCCATCTTGGGCAGGGGGTAATTGTCTTTCCTTGAGCTCCTGGTCAGGTTCCTGAAATCAACACAGAGTTTGATTTCTCCACTTGTCTTCCTTACTGGGACCAAATTGGCCACCCATTTAGAATATCTCAAGGGGACGATGATTTGGGCATCTAGAAATTTCTTCACTTCTTTCTCCATGACAGGTAGCAACATGGGATTTATCTGCCTCAACTTTTGCCCGAATGGCTTAGCCTCTTCTTTCAGTGGGATTTTGTGCTCAATGATAGATGTGTCATAAGTCTTGAGGTCTTCATAGGCCCATGCAAACACATCAGCGAACTCCTTTTATAACTCAGTATATTCCGCCCTCTGTTCATGGGTCGGGATGCTTAACAATTTGATAAACTTAGGCTCCTCCTGTGTGCCAATGTTGCACTTGGCTGTATCAACATCTTTATTTGAAACACCACCCTTTATTGCCACATCATTCTTGTTGAACAACCTTTCTAAAGGGACTAGTCCCCTTGGAATGTGATTGCTAGGCAGCTGAATAATCTGGTGATCAATGATTTTATTCAAGAATACATTAGAGGGAGGATCACCTTCGGAATCAGGATCCTGATCAATGTGCAATGCCAAAAACCCGTCAACAGACTGAATAATTTTTTTTATTTCAAGATCATCCTCGAATACCTCCCAATCCTTTACATTGTCCGGGATGGATGGTCTGTATCTTATTTCAACTTCACCATGGATCTTTGGCAGTAGAGGGACCTTGAACAGACTAGCCGAGACCGCTAAGGAGTCGGTCGAGGTATTTTCTTCCCTTGGGACAAAATTAATGTTGAAAGCTGAGAAGAAATTATCAATCAGGTCCCACACCTTGTTTCTGTAACTCCTGAGCTGAGGATGCTTGGCCTGATAAACATTCTTGACCTGTTGGATTATCAATTTTTCATCTTCGAAAACTGACACCTTGTCAATTCCCATTTCTTTCGCAACCCTCATACCTAGAACAAGAGATTCACATTCTGCCACGTTGTTGGTAGTTTCAAATTCCAGATTGTATGACAGGGATATGGTCTCTTGACAGGGTGATATGAAAATCACCCAAGCGCCTGCGCCTAAACTGGAGGAAGCTCCGTCAAAGAACATCTTCCAAACAGAAGTGGTTGGAGGAGGTATCTGCTGCTTAAGAATGGGCTCCTTTCTGATCTGTAAAGGGACATCAGGAATTTCAGTGATCTGCAAAAAACTAGACCCTAAATCGGTGTCAAGTGCAAAGATGGGGTGATTAGTGGGGTTTGCTTCATCACTGACAATATAGGCTAGTTGGGCTTCCCTGTACAACCTCTTATGTTCCCTTCCAAAGACTAGAATTGTGGAATATGTGAGATCCATCTGCAACATTCCTCCAAGTCTTTTAATCCAAGACCTAGACAACGCATGCCAAACTTGGGGGGAACATCAACTACCACAATGTCCATGACCACACTCTTCATCGGCAGCTGAAATAAAGAGACCACCAGATCTTTGATGACCCCAAGACATTGCACCCTCCTTGAATCAAAAGAGTACAAGTCATGATAGGCCTTTGTCACTTCCAGTCCTAGTTCTTCCATGACTACCTTGGGCATAAGGTTATGTGAAGCTCCTGATGCCATGAGGCAATTATGCAACACTTTATCATGTATGTTCAGGGATGTGTAGAAGGGAGGAGATGAATCATCTCTATCTTCTACCATGGGCCCTAGGATAGCTTTTGGTTTTTCATCTTGGAGATTCACTGAGTCATAGGGAGGCTGGGGGGACTCAGATTGTAGCAGCTTGGAGAGAGACCTTTTGAAGTCTTCATTTTTAACTAGCTCAGAAAGGGGAACGAGAATATTGATCTTTTGAATTTCATGCTCAAAATTAAAGGAGGAAACAGGCTTAGGAGCTTCCCTTACCTCAGAGACAGGTTCCTTGACTCCCGACGAAGCACTCTGAGCTCTCTCTTCTTTGGTAGTGGTTGTTGCAGACTTAGTAGGCCTTCCTTCTATGAGGGGTTGGCCTTGGCTGTCAAAGTCTCCTTCTTTCTTTCTTGACCTAAGATTGTATCTGTTAGCAGTGTGACTAGCCTTTTCTCCTTTACCTAACTCATATGCAGATTGAGTCAAATGGGGAAAAGGAGGAGCTTCTTCAACACAGTGAATCTTGGGGTCAAACTCGTCTATCTCCTCCCCTCCCTCATGAGTAACCAGGTTATTTTGGAGAGGGGTTTGGACCCTTTGATCTTCCCTATGTTTCCCCTTTGGTTCCCTTGGAAAAACCTGCGGTCCATTGTTATTAGGTCTCCTGAAACCTCTACCATCAACATTCTAGGGATTTCGGTACATGGGCTTCCCTTCTAACTCCCATCTTTCCATTCTGGCAGAAAGTGATTTTAGTACTCTAGTTGTCTCATCTGGCTGAAGGGGCAAGGGAGAGGGACCGGATGGGGAAGCTTTAGGCCTCTTCCTGGATATGTTTCTACCAGCAGTGTTCCTAAGTTGGTCAACAACCAATATATTAGATTCTACCTCCACGACTACATCTTGCATATGGTCCAGAGTAGTGGCTCTTCTTTCCCTCAACAGGAGGCAGAAATCACGATCAAAGGCGCTAGCATAAGTGATCTTTGCAGAAGCTTCGGAGGGTTTTATTTCAGCAGGTATTTTGTTGTACATTTTATTAAATCTCTTGGAGAGGTCGAAGACATACTCTCCTTCCTTTCTCTTCAAAGACCCAAACTCTGTCATGTAATACATGAAGTCCTTTTTATCTCCCCATTGTCACAAAAAGGAATTATCTAAAGCTTCGATCCCATCAATAGATCCAGGAGGTAGGGCCATAAACCATTTTCTAGCTTCGCCTTGACGGCTATGGACAAAAATCCTCATCCATACGTCTGCATGCATGATAAAATTATCATCTATAAAACTGTAAAAGGCTTCTAGGTGTTCTTCTGCAGTTATGTCCCCCTAACCTATAAACTTGGGCAGCTGCTTGAGGTAACCATCTGCTGGGAGGGCATTGAAAGGCTGCGGTAGCACGAGGGGAGTGTACCTAGCGGCTATAATGGCCTCCATTCTAGCCATAGGGGGATTTTCTCCTACCATAGGGATATTGTGTGGAGGAGAACTCGGAGGAGAAGGAGCTCGAAAAGGGGATACTAGGGATGAGCTTCTAAGGGGAGTGGGGAACAATAGGGGATTTAGGAAGAAGGCTAGTGAGCTTAAGTCGGTTGATGTTTTCCTCCACGCAGGAGAGGAAAAAGTAACAAGAGGAGGAGCGGTAAATCCAGGAGTGGGAAAATCTTCTGTGGTCCTGGGTCTACGCCAAGGTATAGATTCAGGAGAAATGGGAGTGACAGGGATTTCTCCCTCTAATCCCAGACCAGGGGGGAAACCTCAACAGGAACGCTCCCGAAATTCAGGAAACGGGAAACTTTAGAAAGCGGTCTGCTAGGAAACTGAGGAGGAGAAAATGGAGTTCTTATAGAAGGAGATGGCAGATTACCTGGTTCATCGGTGATAGCTTCTCCTTCAGAGGCATTTCCTTTTCCAAGGACCACCTCCCGATCAGTCTCAGGTGTAACTAGAGGCAGCTGTGGATGGGACCGCGTGTGTCTACCTCTGAAAGCCACAATTGACACGGCAGGTTCGCCATTGTGGAGTCGTCACAATGGAGTCGCCAGGTGAACAGTAGCAATCTTCAAGGGCTCTAATGCCTGATGCACCTTCAGAATCAGAAGCTTAATGTCGTTCAATCCCAGGGAAGATTTTCAACTTCGTCCCTGGCAACAGCGCCAGAAATGTTGGCGACGAAAGTCACTCCTGGATTGTAGCAGGAGCAGAGCCCGACGCCCATCATTTTTATGTCATGGTAGTTTTGAATGGGTGATCGAATGGATAGAGACTCGGGAATATATCACTCTAACTCAGGGACTGGGTCTGGCATGTAAGGAACAAAGGAGGTCTTGATCTAACTTCAGTCAGTGGGTTGATTTGAAAATGAGCAGGTTGAAGACTTGGTGAGAGGAGTGGACAAGCTACCTCAGGCAACAGGCCTTTCAGTAATTTGTAGAAGAAAAAATCTGAACGCGAGATCCTCTGGTTCAGGGCTTTGAGAAACTGAAAGGGGGGACTTGACTGGATTCTCCAATTCCAAGTCGTTCAACGCTTTAAGAAAATCACAAGGACCGATTAGAAACAATGCAATTGTTAGAGTGATCCAATCTACATCATCATATAACAGTTACAACTCAACTGGATTCTCAAATTCCGAGTCATTCTAACACAGTGTAAACAAAGACGTGAAAGAAACTAAAATTCATAAGGAAAGAAGTCTCAAAAGTCCATGCATAACTAGAACAACAATGCTTCATTAATTTTTTACAACCGGGAGCCTCTCTCAACCATTGATCCTTTACAAAATATAAAGACTGAGTTTATATACTCAGAGAAAAACGCCTAACATTGGCGTGCTCAGTCCTCCAAGGCTTTTTGTCCCTTCAGCCAAATTCAAACGGGTATTCTTTTTCAGACGCCACCTTAACTGCGCATGGCTCCTACAGGGGGAGTAGCTGAGATATTAAACCCCAAAATGGCATGTGCAGACTTATCTATCTAATCGAGGAGTTCGGCATGGCTTCTTTGGAAAAATCAGTACATAGGACCCTTTCGAGCAGACCGCTTTCCAGACCATCCATACCTCACACTTGACAGGTGAAAGGAGGTTTCAACCACCCGTTCTTTTCTTCATTTACTCCAAGCGAGAAACAGTGTTGAGATCAGATCCGATGGCACCTAGAGACCACGATGATCCCCTCTGTAACTGAATTTGGTGCCTTTGGCCTTCTTGATGCAGGAGCATCTACGACGTCATTTTCCGAGACAGCGCATGGAGGGAAAAGAACTGACAGCTGGATAGAGCCAGCACCTTTATATTTTTGAAACGCTCAGGAAAGATTGTTGCGCCGCCGTTTAGATGGAGGCATTCAAAGCCAAGCGCAGTTGTAACCTAATGTAGATAAGGAGGCATTAAATATTTTTAATGTTGGTAGATAGAAAATTAGCTGTAGATTAGACAGTTTTACTTCCAGGAGGGAAAACGAAAATAGGCACCCTCCTTGTATAATTGAGATTATTATTCAGCATTAGAAAAGAGAACAGGAGAGAGCAGAACAGAGAACTAGTGGAAACCATCTATGTACAGATTGAATTAATAGAAGAAAGACTGCGATTTCAATCCCATGGATGTGTTCGGTCTCTATGTGTTGTTAATGTTATTTTGTTGCATGCTTGCTTCTTTTTATGCTTATCTTCTATATGCTGCTTATGTGATTGCATATCAGGTTAGAAACCTGAGAGAATGAGTTTCAATTGTTTCTCTGTTTGAGCCAGGAGATTCCTGCATAGAGTGCAGTCGAATTCCTCCGCATAGAGTGCGTAGAGGGGGCTAGACAGTTGAGCTTTTGTACTCGGGTTGCCAAAATAAATTAGGTTCTTCGAACCGTGCAGGTGAGTGCAGGTTGGACGCAGGTCTCAATAGTTAGTCTGAGGAAAGAGGACATAAATCTCTATTGCAGGCGAGTGCACGGGGTTTGAATGACTTCAACACTTGGAGAGTGATTGAATGTTGAAGTGTGAATAGGCCACGTGAAAGTTCGCTGAAGGAGTCAGCCGAACAAAGCTCATGAGGGATATTTCTTTTGTTTCGCTGTGGGAACAGACCCGGGGAAGTTCGCACAGGACGAAGGTGGCAAAGTGGAAGAGTTGTCAGGAGGAAGAGAATCGATGGTTGGAACTCCCCGTGAAGCTTTGTGAAATCCCGTTGACCGTCCGATTGTGGAGGCGTTGTGCGGGAGATAGCCCATAAGCACAGGTGGGAAAGAACCCAAGTCCATCGGACTTTGGGGTTTCAGAATTCGGGAGTTGGCAAGGTAAGGGCTCACACCTCGTAGAATCGTGAGTCGCGATTTCCCGATTTGATCGGAGCCGTCGATCGTCGGAGGGACAGGTGGCATGAATCCAGAATATCGCGGAATCGACATTCGGGGTTTTCAACTCAGCGAACACTTACATTGTGAATTCACGAATAGCGAAATCCCGAGGTGATGTGGTTATGTGGGGCCCCAGGGAGTAAGTGGAGTCCAGGTGGCGTTGAACCGAAAGATCGGCGTATCGGAAATCGGGGTTTTGAAATACAAAGGCTCAGCATTTCGAGTGGCGATACCCGAGTGTTGACCTTGACCATCGGAGATCAGGGTTCGGGAACTGAAGGGTCGAGGTTACAAGCGTTGAACTCACGAACACGCGAGTGCCGATTTCCCGATACCCGAAAAGGGAGATCACCGAGAAGACTGTGGGTAAAGAATTCCCGAGGGAGTTGGAGAGCTGTTGGCTCTTCGGGCTGAGGTTTGAGAAGGTCCTGGTGGGAGCGACCGTCCGCTGAGGGGCGAGTTGCGTCAGAGTGGTATCAGAGCCCTGAAGTCTTTTCTGTATATTGCAGGTGAGGGAAGGGAAGGAGAAAGGAAAGTACTCTGATACTCACGACTTGCGTCAGAGTGGTATCAGAGCGGGAGTACCTTTGCTTTCTGAAGCAGAGATAGAAGAGACATAATGCCGCCCAGGAGAGAAAGGCAGTCTCCTGATCATGAGGACAGGGATGCCCGAAGAAGGGGTAGGCAGGCAAGGAATCCAGAAATGGAGCGTCAAATACGAGATCTCAGGGCGAGACTCGAAGATATGGAGGCCACCCAGAGGCGTGGAGCAGGTGCAGCAGAGTTCAGCGATCCTGAGGTTGAAGAGGAAGCTGGAAACGACCAAGAAGAGGTCACCGCAGAAGATGCCTCGACAGAGAGGTTGATCAGAGCCATTTCGAGGATGAGCTCGAAGACGAAGATGGATATTCCCGTCTATGAGGGGAATCTAAATGTAGAGGAGCTTCTGGATTGGATCCAAGCGCTCGATACCTACTTCGACTATGAAGACATCGAAGAGGACAAGAAGGTGAGGCATGCCGTCACGAAGTTAAAGGGACATGCATCCTTATGGTGGGACGAGCTGCAGGCGGACAGGCGTTCAAAAGGCAAACAGAAGATCAAAAGATGGGATCGAATGATCACCAAGATGAAGGCGAAGTTCATTCCGAGGGATTACCAGATCACTCTGTTCAGGCGCATGCAGAACCTGAGGCAGAAGTTGATGACAGTGAAGGAGTACACCGAAGAATTCTATAGGCTCAACATTCGAGCTGGTCATCGGGAAAGTGATGACGAGAAGGTGGCGAGATACCTAAATGGTCTTAGGTATGACATTCAGGACGAATTGAGCATGGTCACCATCCGCACTGTTGAGGATGCGTACCAGATGGCTCTGAAAGCCGAAGAAAAACTGAGCCACAAGTAAGGTCAGAGAGGGCGAGGCAGGAGCCAGCCTAGAGGCAAAGCAGTTGCCCAAGAAAGACCGCAAAAACCCAAGGAGGATTGGAAGAGGCCTTAGGGAAAAGCTGAAAGAGGTGGAACCTCACAGCAGAGGCAACAAAATTTTGAGCCGAGGAGACAGCAAGAGGATCAGCAAGGGGGATATGCTGAGGCAAATAAATTTCCTCGTACCCTAGGTAGAGGAAGAGGTCGAGGAGGAGTTATCACATGTTTCACGTGTGGTAAAGACGATCATAAAGCCGTGGACTGTCCAGATAGGAAAATGGACAGAGGAGGAACTCACATCACTGAGGTGCAGAGGCGTGATGCTGAGTCGGAAGATGCGGATAGAGGGAGGTCGCTTGGGACGCATAAGATTCTTTTGACACCTGAGAAAGAGGTGGACAGCTCAGTGTAGAGAAGTAGACTGTTCAGGACCGCTTGCACAACTAGGGACAGAAAATGCAAAGTCATCATCGACAGCGGGAGCACTGATAATCTCATTGCAGCTGAGATGGTCGAAAAGCTAGAGCTGGAAACAACTAAGCACCCGAGTCCATATAAGGTCTCATGGTTACAAAAAGGACACCGGGTAAGTGTCACTAAACAGTGCTTAGTTAAGTTTAAAATTGGGAATTATCATGACGAGATTTTGTGCGACGTCATCCCCATGGATGTATGCCACATACTGCTGGGTAGACCATGGCAGTATGATAGAAATGTTGTTCATGATGGGAGGATGAACACATACACCTTGGAGAAGGATGGGAGACTCCATAGGTTGCTTCCGATAAAGGATAAGGAAGTGAAGCCGGAATTTAGCAGTACGATACTTCTCATGAGTGGGAAAGAACTTCTCACAGAGTTGGAGAAGGATGAGGATCCACAGTTCTTTGTTGTCAGGAAGCCGAGAATTGTCCTGACAAGCACAAGAGTGGATGACTTGCCAGAGGATATTCAGGAACTGCTTGGAGAGTTTGCTGACATCATCGTGGACGAACTACCTCATTCGTTGCCACCGATGAGGAGTGTGAGTCACCACATTGACCTCATACCCGGAGCAAGTTTGCCAAATAAGGCAGCATACAGGTTGACACCTCAAGAGAACGAGGAAGTCAAAAGGCAGGTACAGGATATACAGGATAAGGGACTAGTCAGAGAGAGTCTGAGTCCATGTGCTGTTCCGACAGTACTTAGTCCAAAGAAGGATGGGGGCTGGAGGATGTGTACAGACTCCAGGGCGATTAATAAGATCACCATCAGATACAGGTTTCCACTGCCACGAATGGACGACTTGATGGATTGCCTGAGTGGGGCAAATTACTTCTCCAAGATAGATCTCAAAAGCGGATATCATCAGATCCGGATGAGAGAGGGAGATGAATGGAAAACAACATTCAAAACAAACGAGGGTTTGTACGAATGGCTGGTCATGCCATTTGGGTTGACAAACGCGCCAAGCACTTTTATGCGGCTGATGAATGAAGTCCTACGGGAATTCATTGGAAAATTTGTTGTTGTATACCTGGATGATATTTTAATTTTCAGCAAGACTAGAGCTGAACACTTGAGGCATTTGGCCATTGTGATGAGAAGGTTACAGCAGGAGAAGCTGCTGATCAATCTAAAAAAATGCTCGTTTATGCAGACGAAACTCATATATCTGGGGTTCGTTATTTCGGCAAATGAGTTGAAGATGGATCCTGAGAAGGTAAAGGTGATTAGGAATTGGCCATTGCCGAGAAATGTTTTTGAGGTAAGGAGCTTTCACGGTTTGGCAAGATTCTACAGGAAATTCATTCGAAATTTTAGTGGAATCAGTGCCGCCATGATGGACACTGTGAAAAAGCGGCATAAAATTTTTCAGTGGACAGTCGAGGCTGAAAGGAGCTTCAAATTGTTGAAGCGAAAGATAACTGAGCAGCCAGTGTTAGTGCTGCCCGATTTTCAGAAGACCTTCCAGGTGAAATGTGACGCTAGTGGGTATGCTGTTGGAGGGGTCTTGAGTCAGGATGACCGACCTGTTGCATATTACAGTGAGAAGCTGGATGATGCAAAACTGAAGTAATCCACATATGATAAAGAATTCTACGCCATCATCCAGGCATTGAAGAAGTGGAGGCATTACCTCATACCCAAATAATCTGTGTTGTACAGTGATAATCATGCACTGCAATTTGTGAGTCAGCAGGAGAAGCTGAATCAGAAGAATGCGAAGTGGGTCGAATATATGCAGAATTTTACATTTGTCATAAAGCACATTTCGGGAACTGCGAACAAGGTAGCTGACGCCTTGAGCAGAAAGTGTTTATTGGTGCAGGAATTCAGGGTCAAGACTTTAGGTTTTGAAAATTTAAAAGATATGTATGCAGACGATGTTGATTTCGGTGAAGCTTATGAAGCAGCCGAGAATCCGGTGCTCAGAGATAGGAGCCCATGGATAGATTTCTTGATACAGGATGGATTGATGTTCAAAGGAAATCAATTGTGCATTCCAGATTGCTCCATGAGAGAGAATTTGGTACGAGAAAAACACAGCGGTGGACTAGCAGGTCATTTCGGACATGACAAAACATTCGCCAAGCTGAGCGAATCATACTTTTGGCTAGGTATGCGTGAAGATGTGAAGAGATTTGTTGACCAATGCAGAATTTGTCAACACGCGAAGGGCAGAAAACAGAACACAGGGTTCTATCAGCCGTTGCCTATACCCGAAAGGCCATGGGAAGCCATTAGCATGGACTTTGTGTTGGGATTACCGAGAACTCAGCGAGGAGTTGATTCCATCTTTGTTGTGGTGGACAGGTTCTCGAAGATG
>ML786275.1:51495-104883 GCA_009831015.1 Picea engelmannii
GTCTTTTTATTAAAAGCAATATTGTTACGGGAAAGGGCCTTCAGTTTGTGCTTTTATTTCATTCTTCATGCAAGAGTTTCTCTTCACTTCGACCGAATTGAACAGCGTCGAAATCTCTTGTTAAATCATTCCATACTTGTACTATTCCTCAATGACCGTCCCCATAGCAATTCAACCAAATATTAAACCCGGGTTAGCTAATCAAATACACATCGCTTTAAATCTTTTTGACACGATTCTTAAAACTGCGAACACCCGGGAGGAATTGGAACGTTCATGGGCAGCCATTGAACAAGATATTATTACCCAGGAACAGTTGGAAGATAGAGAACTAGAACGTAGAAACCTTCATTAGTTTCCTATACAGAAGGTGATTTTATCTTCGTATATATCTTTTACATACCTTCGGATGCCTTGACACTGTACTCTAAGCCTTAGTACAAACTCAGGAACAACAGTAGCTCTGACAAGTAATGTCAAATATTACGTTTAGAGACACCGAAATACATCTGTACCTAAAAATACCTAATTTTATTCCAATTTTATGTGATACTCCTTTTATCCCACTTTATTCCACTTTTTGAATCACCCCAATTGTATCTTCTAGTCAAAATATATGCAAATTTCCAAAACAAAATGTACCTTTTAAAAACCTAATTTGGAGATTCTTTTGCTAGGAAACCTTTATTCTATTGTAGCTATGAAAATCCCCCCCCCCTGAATCTACAATTTTGTCTTGTGGTATCTTGATGTGTCTTCTTTCCAGCCCCATAGGTTATACCAAGATTGGATTCTCCAAGATAATTTTATTATAACTTTCCCAAGATGTGCTGATTTTTTTCCCTTTCAAGAGAGAGAACTTGTATAAATTTCCACATGTCACTGTCTTCACTTCAAAACTTGAAATTGGTACCAATAAAATATAGTTTTTTACCCTAACCAATGGAACAAGTATAACTCAATTTGGAGGTATGTAGCTTCTGATATAATATTTTTCCCAATAACACATGTTTTAGACTGAAATCTGGACTAGCCAAAAACCCTAATTTCCTTAGAGAATAAATTTCAAAGTAAAGAAAATAAAGGGATGAAATTTGTAAAAATTATATTTAACTATTCCTCCTTCATACTGTAAAAATTTCAGAACTTGAAAAAAAGCCAAAAACAATTGGGAGCAGAAGTTCCAAGAAGACTGGTTTCTGACTAGTTTCAGGACTAGTAAAAAACCCTAACTTGAAGAAACTGTATCTCCAAAAATATATTGAACCAAGATCTGAAATTTGGACCCAAGTTATATCTATAGGTATCCTCTACACCATAGAAACACTATATATTTTTCCATTGATGGAAACTTTCTAATTGTGAATGTAGGCTCATTGGCTGGACCATATTACTCCATTGCTATCCATATTAGTAAAGAAGGGAATTTGATGTGCTTCCTAGCTTCTTGGAATTATTTGCAATTAGTCTGGATGATGTTGACTATGTATTTGGACCACTTGAATATTTCTACCTTTTTAAATATTTGGCCGATTGACTCTATCATGGTAATTTTGACATCCGACGCTCGACCAACTGGTGTAAATCATAATGATACAATTATGGTAGTCCATATTGTGCGCAAGTTGGGGATCTTGTTGATAAGTGACCCATTTGAATTTTGTGTTGTAGTTGACCCGATCAATATTTGCATCCATGCATTTTCATTTGATTTTTTTGGGACCTAGACCCTCGTCTTTGGAATGTCGATGATTCTATGAATAAGCCCTCCTGTTATTGATTTTGGCTTGTCAAGCCATTGATATCCATCATGATACCTGCTGACAATAAAAAAAAATTCTTCTTCCTTCCATAACCTGAAGTCGACAATTTGTGGTGCTCCTAAGAGGTGTCTGATTCCTTATTTTTCTAGTAATTATGTCTCAGGATTCCAACAGTCATTCTGCATCCTCCAATATAGAAAATGTTTCCACTGTTTGTTCCAATCCATATCCTCTAATCACAACTATCATATATTATGAATTCAAATTTGCAATGACATTGTGGTTGTTTTGCCAAACCTTTCTCTTGGCCTTGATCTTTCCTCTGTCTCAGTGACTTGTCCTCTAATTCTCCACATATATAAGTCTAATTCGATGGTATTCAACAAGTCAGAGAAGTTGCAAGTTCTCTCAGGTGCTTAATCGACTCTTTACTCTGACACTGGGGAGAGAATAACGATGACATGAATTCATATGTATCCTACAAATTTATAGGCTGGAGAGGGAGATTTGAATTAAATGTATCCAGTTGTTCTCAAATTTGGGCACCTCCATCACAATTGTTGATGTTATTTTTTACTCATATGAGGGGACATCCAGGGTAGTTCTTAGTTGACACACATGCATGTCTTGTCGTACATTAATTGTAGTGATTTCCACTTGGCTTTCATTTGTGTCGATTTGTTCTAAATTTATTTTATTGTTTGCGCAACTATATTCTCTGTCATGTTGAACATTAATTATTTTGTCAAGTTTGTTAGTCCTTTCTTGTCATGTCTTAAATGCACTATCATTATTGGGGTCAGAATTCTCATTGTCGATTTTTTCTCTTACATGATCGACTAAGTCTCCTTTGTTGATCCTCGGTTGATACATTGTTCATCCGAATGCTTCTTTTGTATCATTGGGTTTCCTCTTTGACGCAGACCTATTGGCCCTCGGGCTGAGATCCACTCATAGGATCATTCTTTATCTCCCTTGAGCCGAATCGACTCTTTAGATTCCCTACTGGCATCACAAATTATCGATCCACAGGTCCTTTTTGGTAGCTTCCCTATGCGAACAACACTAGGTGCAAGCTCCACCATTTCGTGTGATCACAACGCTATGACCAAGGCCCAATTCCAAAGGTTCTCATCTCAACTCGCAACTCGCAAGTTCGTGAGTTGAGGCTCCCGACTCTTCCCTTCCAATCTTGCGATACCCGAAATGTCGATACAGGTATGGCTCTTCCTCTGTCAGCGCCTTCTACATGTAACCGTAGGTTAGGGCTTAAATAACAATGCCTCTCACAACTAGCACCTTCGTGAGTTCATGGGTCGAACTCTTGTGCCCTCCTATTGCGATCTCCCGAGACGCGATAAGTCAACACTAGGTTGACTCCTTCCTTGATGCTTTTCGCTATTCACAACCTCACAGGTTGAAGTGTCGAGCTTTCATGCTCTTATCCCGCGAATCCTCGAGATGCGAGAAATCAATCGAGCGTTGAATCTCTTCTCTAGGCAACGTGTGTGTGCTTATCTATCATGCAGGCCCCACCTTATGGCTCTACCATGTGTCCACACGAGCCTCCTCTCTCGGAACTTTGCGAATTCTGATGTTGAAAGTGACTCCTCTCAACCTCTAAACCCCCAGCGTGATAGGCGATGGGGTTTCTGATCCAGTGGTCCTCCCGTGACCTAGATCCAATGGCTATCCTCACTCCTCATGATTTCATGACTTCACGACTTGGAGCACCCAACTCCTGGGCTCTCACCTTGCAAACCTCAAATTTCACAAGATCCCTAGATCTCTGCCACCTATCCTCTTCGAATGGACAATCCCAATCTTCTCGCGACTTTTCCACTCGCGAAGTCGAAGGAATTCCTTCTCTAAATCCCAATGTATGAATCCCTAATAGAGAGGATCTCGTGACACATGCCCTACTTCCAATGAATGGCTCAGATTCTCTCACTATTTCAGGACTTTTCCTTTCGCGACCTCGCGAATCTTGATGCAAAGGTTTTAAACCTTCAACTCGCGAATCCATGAAATGAGATTATGCGAGTGATCCAAAAACCCTTGTTGGCTCAGATTTTATGGACCAATTTCTCCTAATATTGTCCTTAGAAAAACACTCACTGTAATCCTTCTTGCTCCTCTGCAAGATCTGACAGCTCTTGAAACTTCGTGAATTCTTCACGGAGAATTCTGACCATCCAATGCCTCCTTGACAACCTCTACGAAATGAACAAGTATGCCTTCACGAAACTTGTCCACCTGCAAACAACGTCGTTGCCCCTTCTTACAACACTTCAAGGCACTAGCCCTCTTGAGCTTCTCCACAAATTGAGTCTTCAAGAATACTCCTGCATGCACTCCTTGCGGCAACTCTTCAATACTTCCAAGTATTGAATTCTTTGACTCTATGCACTCTCTGCGACAACAGTTTTCCAACTATTTCGATCAGGTTGTAACTCTGAGACTTCACTCGGCCTATGCACTCCTTGCATGGATCATGTTCTTAACTTTCACTTCTGTGAGAATGAGAACAATGTTATCCCTCCTGATCTTGTAGAGACGAACTCTGACTTCTGTCAACGCACACCTTGCGGACAATTTCACTGCACTCCTTGCAGGAAAACTCTTGCTCAGACAGAGAAACAATTGAAACTCATTCTTTACTCTCTCAGACTTCGAATGATTAACACGAAATCATACATACATGGCATAAAAGAAAATTTATAACAGAAAGAGTAAAACAAACATGAGCATAACATTCAATCATGCATACACAGAAAGTATTTGAACACCATGAGTCTGAATCAAAGCTTCATATATTAATCTCAGAACTTCTGTACATGGGTTCTTCTTCACAGTTTTTTGCTTCTTCTTCTCTATTCTCTCTTGACTGGTTATGCTACTAATAATGTTACAATGATACCAGTGAGGGTGTCTATATCCGTTTTCCCTCCAGCTCCTAAAACTATCTAATCTAGGAATTTAAAGCTACCTACTTACATTTACTAGCATAAATGCCTCTTAGTCCTTCAAACGAGAACGTGATTCTCAAGGTCTGATTACAATCTACAAGTACACCCTTTCTTAACTATTTCATTTAAGTTTGGCGTATCCAACTTCAAAACATTTCAAACAATTCATCATGTGCCAAAATGCGTCAGCGTTTGTCCCCCGCTCACTTGTTGTTGGCAATGCTCCTGCATCACTCTTGTCAATTCTTCTTATTCGATGTTCTTGATATTTAATGTGTTCATCTATTTTATGGTAGTCACATCTATGATGGATTCACTCACTTGACCCTCATTCGCTTGATCTATATCCACCTCGATCAATCAAATTTCGCTTGATGAGGATTTATTGTAAGTATGGATTTGGATTCATGTGTCAATCTCTTCTTCGTCCAACTTTCTTTGTGGCTTAACATTGGGGATTCTTTAACTCTGCATTATACTTTTCCTTTACTTATTTTTTTCCAATCTTTGGAGCTTCTTTAATACTTAAGTTTTCCTATGACAGTTTCTTGTACCTGAATTTTATACATGATTTTTTTGTAACAAACTTTTATTTACCAAAAATTGATTTAGTACTTGATACTATTAATAATATACTTTAATCTAATTTGACTTCGACCAGACTATTATATTTCCAGTGGATCCCTATTGGCATAATTTTAGATGGATTTTGCCAACAAGGTTCCTCTTCTCTATGTATTATAATTCTTTAAACGAGAACCATTAATTAGTTTTTTAAATGGGTTCCCTAACAAATTTTCAAGTTGAACTACACCTGTCAGTCGAGTATCTTCTATAACATAAGGACCAAGCCATGTTGTCTCTAACTTCCTAGTTTTTCCTTTTATTTAGCTATCATATAGTAGAACTAGGTCTCCATTTTTATCTCCTCCTTTTTCATATGACGATCATGCCATGCTTTTTTTTTTTTTTTGAACTTCTTGGTGGTGCATTGCTATTAATCTTCCTTCTTCTAGCTTATCAATTGGTAAATACAATCCTATATTCTTCTATCTTGTTCGAATATAGCAACAATTTCTACTATGTCTGAGTTGGCCCATAAGTGAAGTGGTACCACAACTTCTTGTCCATATACAAGTTTAAAGAAATTTTTTCCAGTCGATCGCTTATAAGAATATATATATTCCCACAAGATTGCAACAATTTTTTCGTCCCATTCATTCTTATCGATGTCGTAGATTTTAGTGAGTCCTTTATGTAGTGTCTTATTGAATGATTTAAATGCACCATTTGATTGAGGATGTTATGTTGTTGTTCTTTTGTTATCAATGAGAAATTTATTTAGTAGGACTTGGATCGTCTCATTTACAAAATGTGTCCCTTGGTCATTGATTAGAGTTGGTGGACATTCAAATATTGTGATAATGGTCTCATAAGTAAATTTTCATGTGACCTGTTTAGTGCGTGTTTCAATTGGTTTTTCTTCCTCCCACTTAGTCACATATTCAATTGTGATGATAATGTACTTTGTGCATGTTCTCTTTTCTCTCTGAGGAAATGGATCGACAAAGTCGATGGCCAAAATATCAAATGCTCGATTAGGGTTAACTGATTATAATAGAATTTCATTCTTCCATAATGATTGACCCATTCTTTGACAAATATCACATTTCTTGACCTATTACCAACAATATTTATGTAAATTCGACCACCACAGACCCACCTGAAGTATCTTTTGTGGTGTTGTGTCGGCTTGAAAATGGCCCCCAACGGGTTCTGCATAGAGGCGTCTTGGGATGGGTGACCACCTGGGAAGTCCTGGTTACCAGGTGCAAGCCCCATAAGTGATGATTGATGCTATGCGATTCATTTCGTTGGTTTCAATCCCATTTCTTCACCCCTGTGAGCATCACCCGATGCAATGAGTGTTAAGTGGACTATTCAAATCATGAGAATTATCGGTCGGTTGCGACTAATACTCATGACTATGGGTCATATATTAATGACTTACACTATGCAGTTAATCCCGAAAATAATATCTAATATCTTGCACTGCGGAAGCTCCTATATGCTTAAATAATAAGAGTTAAGGGAGCTCTAACTGGGTAGTTCATAAGGCACAATACTTGCTAAGGTTTTGCAAATGGGGTAGCAAGCTAAGTGGGCTTGATTGTGGGAAAAAATCCACAGTTAAGCGCGCTTGAGCCAGAGGCATATTGGGATGGGTGACCACCTGGGAAGTCTTGGTTACTGGGCGCAAGCCCCGAAAGTGATGATTGATGCTATGCGATTCATTTCGTTGGTTTCAATCCCATTTCTTCACCCCTGTGAGCATCACCCAATGCAATGAGTGCTAAGTGGACTATTCAAATCATGAGAATTATCAGTCGGTTGCGACTAATACTCATGACTATGGGTCATATATTAATGACTTACACTACGCAGTTAATCCTGAAAATAATATCTAATATCTTTCACTGCGGAAGCCCCTATATGCTTAAATAATAAGAGTTAAGGGAGCTCTAACTGGGTAGTTCATAAGGCACAATACTTTATAAGGTTTTGCAAATGGGGTAGCAAGCTAAGTGGGCTTGATTGTGGGAAAAACTCCACAGTTAAGCGTGCTTGAGCCAGAGGCGTCTTGGGATGGGTGACCACCTAGGAAGTCCTGGTTACCAGGTGCAAGCCCCAGAAGTGATGATTGATGCTATGTGATTCATTTCGTTGGTTTCAATCCCATTTCTTCACCCCTGTGAGCATCACCCGATGAAATGAGTGCTAAGTGGACTATTCAAATCATGAGAATTATCGATCGGTTGCGACTAATACTCATGACTATGGGTCATATATTAATGACTTACACTATGCAATTAATCCCGAAAATAATATCTAATATCTTGCACTGCGGAAGCCCCTATATGCTTACATATCTTCTCTTACATTTTCTAGAGAACATCTCCTTAAGAATTCATCATGTCCCATTTTGTATATATATCCATTGATGATTGTGAATGGTGATGCTTTTATATCTAACACTTTATTTTTATTTGTTGAAATATATTAAGATACTTTTCCTTCCTCCAAGAAATTTGCTATTTCTTCTATATATTTTGGTGCTTATTCAACATGAAATAGATGTGTGTCTTGAAGGTCATCCTCTATGCCAGTTGGTTCCTCCCCTATCTCGAGCCGGGACAGATGATCAAGCCTGGTGTTCTTTTCCCTAGGTTAGACAATTATGTCCAACTCAAATTCTTAGAATAGTAATAACCACTGATAGATTTTTCCTTGATGAATATGTTTATTGACCAAATATTTTAATGCCTGATGATCTGTAAATAATGTGAATGTGTTTACCAATAAGTAGTGTCAAAAATTCTACAAAGAGAATATCATTGATAAATATTCCCTTTTCGTGTTTGAATAATTTCTTTCTTCTTTATTCAACTTCTGATTGGCATACGTGTTCAGGTGGTCAATTGTGTTGTCATATGGTTGCGCTATAAATGACCTGACAACGACATTTGAAGCATGGACATGAAAATCTATTGACCAATCAGCGAATTTTGGAATGGGGGCTTCGACCAACTTCATCTTTAAAATTTTGAATGAGTCCTAGAAGTCTTGAATCCATCTAAACTTGATTTATTTATGAAGCAGCTCATCCATTGGGAAAATGGTATCTGAATGGTGGCATATAAATTTTTGGTAGTACCCAGTATGTATGAGGAAGGATTTAATCTAATTTTTATTTAGAGGTGGCTTCAAGTTGAGGATAATTTTGACTTTTTCCATGTTGACTTTTACACCATCCTTACATACCACATGGCCTAAGAGAATGTCAATTGGTGTGGAAAATATGCAGTTCGTAATATTGAGAGATAATTGGATTTGTTTGCATCGCTACAACATTAGTATGAGCGATTATATATGGTTTTTGAATAGGTTGTATATAGTCTAATCGTCTAAGTAGACAACCATTGCCTTGTAGATGTATTCCTGAAATGATTTTACTACTATTTTGGAAAATATTGTTGGGGCATTCTTTAGCTCAAATGGCATTATCATATAGGAAAAGGATCCAAATCCATAGATGAATGTCATCTTTGGTTGATCTTCTTTAGATATAGGTACTTAATTATATCCCCAAAATTTATCTGTGAATGAGTAGAATTCATGACCTGCAACTTCATTAATCATTTTGTCGACAAATGGAGTTGGAAATAGATATGTTAAATTTAGTTTGTTGAGACCTTTGAATTCGACACAAATTCTTAACTTCTTAGGGTCATGCTTCTTCAATTGGACCACCATAGGAATTTCCAATTTAGCTTTGTCGATTGGATATATGATGCCTACTGATAACATTCCTTCAATTTCCTTCCGAACGATGGGATTGTATTTGTGATCTAGTTTGTAAGGTCACTTTTTGATTGGCTTTGCTCCTAGAATGACTTGAATTTTCATCTCTCTTATTTTCTCTAAAAGTCCTTTTAGATATTTATAGTCTTGAGAAAATACATCTTGATATTCTTTGAGTAAGTCTACTATGTCGAATATATCCTTCTATGTCCAATAGTTTCCTACTCATTCCTTTTTTGGTCAATTGTCATTTGATATATTGATCTCTTCTATATTTAATTTAGCATTCAACAACTTTTTTGGTTTTGCTTCTTTGATATGTCGATCCCCTTATTCTATTTTGGTGAAGCTCACTGAAAATTTGGGATGTTCACTTTCCTCCTTTTCTTCCTTAGATATTTTTAATACTAATTTTACATGGTTTTGCATTGTTGGATGGTCACTTTTCCATCGAAATCTTTGGCCATGACATGTTGTATTTACCATATCAATTCTTCATGTTGTAGAAATGAGGTGGAAAGACGATGTCGATCCTTCATCGACCATCATATTTCATTTTTCTTTTTGTATAGCTGGTGTTGGTTTTTCTAGGAATCTCTTAATATGTTGCGTTGTTTCTTTTAGATGTTCCTCCTCCAGAATAAATTTGAAGTCTTTAATAAAAAATTCTTTAATGTCGGACCAATTAGGCGTATGACCACATTATTCTTCAAATTTGTTCCATTTCTTTTGTATTTCATCTAGTGTGTTTGGAAAGATGTGCGATAATACCCTTTCATATCTATATCCTATTTCGTGCCATTCAGTCTCACAATGGTGAATATGCTCGATTGGGTCATACTCGAATTTGAATATAGGGATGTTGGTTTCTTTGGATAGTTTCCTTACTCTAAAACATTCTACAAAGTAAGTGGATACAATTGTCCATGTTTGTAGTCTCAGGGAATGTGTTTCCCACCATCTTGCATCCTAACCTGTAAAGGTTTCTACTAGGATTTGATTTCTTCCTTGTTCTTTGATATATTTAGAAACTTCCTCGACATGCATCGATGGGAAGTTTTTTTCATTGTAACACAACAACTTTTTCATCGTGTTGTTAGTCAAAATATGTGTAGGAGTTTGTTGTGGTCTCTTTTCATACACTATAGGTACTGCTTGGATTGAGTAGCAAGTTATGGAACATTTAATTGGGATGACTTCAATGGTCCATCAATATTTTGAGTGTGCCTCATAATTTTCAATCTTCCAGCTGTATAGAGCTAAGTCAGAATTGTGTCCGACTGACAAGGGAGATTTTGTTGATATTTCTCCTTGCACGTTTGGTTCGTCGTAATCTATTTGTTTATTAATTATTTGGTACAGGAAAAAATCTTCATAATCTTCATCCAATGAATCAATCCAAGGTTTCCCTTCATTAGGATCTAGAGGAATTATCATTTTTCTTTCATTCCCTTTTAACTCGATTCTATCTTTTTCTAGGGAGATATTTTTTTTCATTTCTCGTCCCCATGGCCAATGAAAAAGTGCTTCATATGTTGGCATTCCCTTAAATAATTCAATTACTTCAAAGTCAATTGATGTCAGTATATCCATAATATACATTTCAATGTTTTTGAGTATACCAATAGGTTATATTAATATTTGATCTGCTAGCTTTAGGTAATTCAGTGTTGGTTCTAGTGAAGGATGACTCAGGCATATCCATGTATCCCGAGGTAGGATGTTTACATGTGATCCAAATTCAATGAATGCTTGGTTAATCAACACTCTAGGAATTTCCAAGTCAACTCGTGAGTCATAATATTTATTATTATAGGAGAGATTTTTGATGTCCTTGGATGGTCTTTGTCCTTCTTTATACTCTCTTAGTATATTAAGCAGATCTAGAAATCGACCGACTAATTTATTTTATTTTAAGAGTTTTAAGAATTATTATACGATGTATTTGTTTTGTCTTCCTCTGTTTGGTTGGTCTTGTTTAGAATTTTTGAAGAGTTTCAACGCTTCCTTCATAATTTTTTCTTCTTTATCTGGGTTTGGAATCTGACTAAACTTCCCTTTCTATTAATCGTGTAAGGGGACATCATCTTGTCCTACACCAGATCTAGTGACAACATGTAATTTTTTCAATTTTAACACTTCTTCTTTGGATATTGCGTGTAGGATTATTACATTCTTTTTGGTCATGATTTTATCAAGTACTATTGGGTAGTATTCTAGTGAATGATCGCCAATGCCCCAAATGTTACAAAATTTCAATTCGTCCCAATATTGTATTGGGCATTCAACACTAATGTGGTTGTATTTCCAAAAATTGTAGAAGTAGGGTCAACCTCGACCTCAACATAGACCTTGAAATCCGGCTCATCCTCGGCCACCTCGACCATGACCTTGACCATAATAATTAGTTCTTCTCTCATAGTCATTATTATGATCAATTTATTTGGTGTGATAGGTTGTATTTACATTTATATTTTGTGCATTTAGATGAAACTTAGACATTGTGTGGCTGTGCATATCACAGATATGGAATCACTTGGTATTTTTTAGGTTGTGCAAGAAATGTTGTACATTATGGTTGGTCAAAGTTTTGCATATGTTACAATATGTTTTTTCTTGCACTTGTCATGCATATGCTACTCTTGGTACTTGATCGTTAAGACTACAAGTATATTTTGTATGACCATATTCACATCATGTGGTACAACACAACTTACTTCTTTTTAAGGATAGATTTTTAATGTTCTGTTGTAGATGTTCTATTTTTTCTTCTAGCCTTTCTGTCGACAAAGCGGTCGATGGGACATCATCATCCAACTCGACCAGTTGCACTTTCTGTAATGGGTATTCACATGAGATTATCTCATAAATTTGCAATGGATTTCTGATTCACTGTATCAATCTGCATACATACCATTATACTAGTAGGCATTGATCATTTATCGATGGTATTTGGTTAAATATATATTTGAATCTTTTGCCTTATTCGTGGACCAAATATCCTGGTCCTTGCTTTATTTTTTTCATCTTTTGTGCATCCAAGTGTGTAACATCTTGGACTTTGAAAAATGATAAGAAGTTGTTCTTTATTTTTTATTTTGATTGGATTTGATTTCCTATGAAATTCATGAACCATGTTAGAGGACAGTGTAGAAGAGAAGCACCGAATTGTGCCATCTTCTTATGTTCATCTGATATTTCTACTACATCCCATAAATTTTCGCATACAAACCAATGTCTTCTTGGGTCTTCATCTCCTTCATAAAGGGGAATATTATTGAGTCCCATGGTTTCTTTAAGAATGCTATGCTATATTTTGGGATCCTTGACTTATCACACTTTTCGTCTGGGATGTCAGATTCTTATTTGGATGCTTTTTTGCCAACGTTTCTATCGATCAATCTTTAGACGGATGGTATTCGAGGAGTAATTGCTTCTTGATTTCTTGAAAAGTTACTTCTTCTAACTAACAAATTTGGACTTTATATTCAACAATACATCATTCTATCAGACTTGTTGTTTCAAAACTATAATCTATTATATTTTTTTCTCTTGATATGAGATTTGGTGGGGGGTCGGGTCTGTGAGATCCTTTATGTGAATGAGAATTGTATCGAAATCATTTATTTATGGCTTGAAAATCAGTGTGCCATGCAAATTTCCATGCTCATCGGTTCTATAGAATAATCTTGCATTATGTTTGTTGATCTGAATTCTATGTTGAACGAATTATATCTAGAAAGGGTTGGTTGATTGAACAGGAGGAGAGTGTATAACTAGTCCTAACTCTTCTTAATCCATGATTTTGGCTTGGTTTTCCAATTGATGGGCACCCATGCTAGCCTCTATAAACTATGCTTCGTTACTTCTATTAGGGATCATCTCGACTGTTTTTATTTCCATCTCTAGTCGATTTCTTTCAGACTCATACTGCTCATGCACTCTATCAAGATGATCTCCTCTGACCATTTTTCTATTCAAATTTTGGTTGGTCCCTAGGTTACGAATATCCTCTCTTTTCTTTTGTCTCTTATCTCTATCCAATTTTTGGATGTCAGATGTTTGTTTGTAAATTTGTTTCCCTCTTGAAGACATTTATTCTTCAGTCGATAAAATTTTGGTATGATCATTTCTTATGGAATCTCATGGATTAGCCGACCCCAAAATTTGTCCTCGGCATACTTGGAGTTGGTGAATATGGCCATGTTTATTTACTCAAGAAATATTCCCACACTTGTTTTGTATATTTTCACCTTGCTTCTAGAAATTCAACCCAATTTTCATCTCTCTTCCCAACGAATATTTTGTGGTGGTGTACCAAGTTGAGGTCAGCATTCAACAATGTTTCTTATGCCTCTGTTGAGAAAAAAATTCTGAAGAAGTATGGGAATTATGCATAGGAATCTGTCATGTAGCTCTATGTAGAATTTGTATTTTATTGTATTTAGGGATGTTCGATCCTAAATAGCTTGTTCTATTATGTAATCTTGGATGATTATTTCAACCCACTCATGCATATTTGTTCGACCCTTGTTTGTAATCTTGAGGGTTAATTTTTCATCAAGTGTCAATTTACACATTACCATATTTGTTGATGTAGTCGAACAAGGCTTCTAGGATAGCTTCTAGAAATATTTCGTGGGTCTTTGAGAAAAATTGCGAACGTGCTTCTACTAGTGTTAGGTTGTTTCTTCTTGCATAATTATTATTGTATTTTTCGATTTTTTGCTCCCACCATTCACATATGTCTTGTAGAGTTATCATCTATCTAAACATCTACATGTCCATGTTGATAACTATTGGCAACAAAACCAATGTTGTAATCTAGAAAAAAGTAGGGGAAGGTTACTAGTAGGTCAATACATAAGCAAGAACAGATTCACATATGCATACATATATACAAATACATACACAAAGTAGTTGAATCCCAAATAACATCCTTTATTAGATGGATGATTCAATACAACACAACCTTTCTCTTCTATGATACATCCTTTTCTATTTATACCTACATATTCAGTTACTAGGCAGTTGTAACTACTTAATTGCCTAGATCGATCGATTAACATAACTCTCAACCGAATTATACTTTCATCTTCGACAATCAACCAAATAACTCTTAATCGATTGTTGGGTCTAGTCGATAGAGTTGACTAGCCCTTACAACAATAATTTAGGATGGTACTAACTTATGTGATACATGAGGATATGAGAATGCACATAGAGGTCCAGAAAGAGGTCCAGAAAGATCTGGAACATACACAGAGGTCCATAATGGTTTAGTAATGCTCAAAATTTGACCGTCCCAAATTCTCTAAAAAATTCCATCAATGTGAAGATCTCATTGTCATGTTTCCAGCGACACAAATGACACCTAAAATAGAGTTTGTATGAAAAAGTTATAAGTGGTCAAAGTTCCATTCAACCAAATCAAAGGTCAAAATACATGGGGAAAAAATGTGACACATGTCACCACTGCTAGGGTGACACATGGAACATGGTTATTGGTAGCTGACAAGGAATATTGTACCTCTAGGTGGTTCAATCATAGGTTGACAAGTGGCACACAAGTGGTCCACTCATATGATGACACGTGGAAAGGATGAGCCAATGAGAGGCCACCACATGGTGACCCCTCATTGGCCTATATTGGCTAGAGTTGTGTAAAAATTATGGAGTCGATGGGGGTCGAACCCACAACCTCCATAACCTCCCAAAGATTTAGAAAATTCTCCATTGCCATCATTCCCTCACAATTTTACTTAACATTACATATTGTTGAAATGTTTTAAGTTTGTATAAAGTTAAAATTAGTGGCCAAAGGGCTGAGGACCTAAGCCCTCGACCCTTGGCCCTTGGTCTTTATACATAACATATAACCCACACTTATTTATGGAAGGTCTTAATGGAAACAATGACGGGTGAAAATATACATATGTTAGTTATAATATATGTTATATATAACATATGTTCCAACAAAATGAAGCGGTCTGTGGGAATCGAACCCATGACTTGCCACATATAACCCAAACTACTTAACCAATTCCGCTATACATGTGACTTGGTTATGGAACCCACCAAAATTATATTTAATGAATGCTTAAAAACTTGTGCAATAGATTAGGGCCCATGCCTATTTAATGGGTTCATGACCCAATGATTGTACACATAGACATTTAATGTAGAGTCGCCTCGAAATTCATGCCCAAGGGTACACAAGTTTTGAGGTTACACCATAAAGCATGCCAAGGGGTACCTTGATGATATTTCAATAATTTTATATCGATTTTGCATGATTTTTTTCCAGGAATCCAACGGTGTACTCTATTTCTTCATTTGAGCAACATGTAGAAAGGTCATTGTAAAACACAAGTATTTGAGCATTAATAAAAATAAGGTCTCTGTTGGTAGAAAACCTGGAGAGGTATCCCAAATTGAGTGAATTATGTTTTTCCAAATTGTGTATGTGATTATATTATTGTTGTTCATTTCAATATTAATTATTTTGCAAGTCATTTATGTTGGTTGTGCAGCCTGATTATCTTCCTGATTCAGAGGTCTTTTACTTTCGGCCGTGTTTATACCCCATGAAGTATTTACACCCTAGAAGTATGTACACTCTTCCACGCGAAGGAGTGCAGAGGGGGTACCCCCTTTGCGGGGTCCGAGGGGGCTATCCCCCCGGCTGGGGGGTCTGGGGGCAAGTGGGCCCCCAGAGGAAAAATTTCCTTGTAAATGTATATTGTAATTTCATTGTAAATATGGATTGTTCATTATAAGGTCGCAGATCTAACGATAGAGATTATGTTAGGGTTTTTTTCCTAGAAGGTAACTCTCTTTTATGAGGGAAATTTATTACGGCTATGGTTGATGGTGAATATTGTATTCTGAGATAGGATATTGTGAGAGAAAGAAGAGGAAGTTACAATGGGTTTGTTGTAGGTTGTATCCCCTCATATGATGGATAATAATAAAGGAAGGACCTGGAAATTTCTCTGATGGACATAGCCCACACTAGGTGAACCACGTAAATCTGTGTCTCTATTGTATTGTGTATCTTTTGTGTTTTGTTTCCACATTTTTTTTATTTTATTTCTCCACGGTCCTGCTTTTCTAACAACTAGTATCAGAGAAAAAGGTAACTTGCAGGAAAAGAGGGTTCTTGGTTCGAGTGGGAGCAATGTCCGAAGATGGAGAGTTTAGGGTCGAGAAATTTAACGGCCAAAACTACCAATTATGGAATATGTAGATGGAAGACTATTTATATCAGAAGGATCTATTCCTACCATTGGGCAGAATAGCAAAGAAGCTGGCAGCTACGAAGGATGAAGAATGGGATATTCTTGACAGAAAGGATCTAGGAGCGATACGACTGAGCCTAGCAGCATCGGTAGCTTTCAATATCTCCAAAGAAAAGACAACGAAGGGTTTGATGGATGCATTGGCCAAATTGTATGAAAAACCCTCGATGTCGAACAAGGTATTTCTAATGAAGAAATTATTTAATATGAAGATTTCAGAAGGTGGGTCTATTGCAGATCATTTAAATTATTTTAATACGGTTACTAATCAACTAAGTTCTGTAAAAGTGGACTTTGATGATGAGTTCATGGCTCTTCTAATCTCGTGCTCATTGCCAGAAAGCTGGAACAACTTGGTCATGGTTGTAAGTAACTCTATCTCTGGCTCAAATACTTTAAAATTTGATGATGTTGTTGGTGTTATCCTTAGTGAGGAAATGTGACAGAAAATCACAGGTGAGACATCAGGAAATGCATTGAACATGGAGAACAGGGGAAGACAAAATGATAGAGGAAAGGGTTTTGGGAACCGTGGGAATTCTAGGAAGGGCAGATCCAAATCCATACTTGGAAATATAGAGTGATGGAATTGTGGGAAGAAAGGACATCTGAAGAAAGACTGCAGAGCTCTAAAGAAACAAAGAGATGGACAACAAGAGAGAAATCAGGAAGCAAATGTAATAGGTGATGTGTTACAAGATGTTTTAATTCTTTCTGTAGATAATATTTCTGAGTCTTGGGTAGTAGATTCAGGGGCTTCATTTCATGCCCCACCCCATAGGAAAATTTTTCTAGATTATGTTCAAGGTGATTTTGGATAGGTTCATTTGGGTGACGATGCACCATGCAAAATTGTTGGAATGGGAAAGGTAAAAATAAAGCAACGCAATGGAAATCAATGGTTGTTGAAAGAGGTAAGACATGTTCTAGATTTAAGGAAAAATATGATTTCAATAGGGTAGTTGGAAAGTGAAGGTTGTATATCCATATTTACAGATAAGACGTGGAAGGTCATCAAAGGATCATTGGTGATAGCGAAAGGAGAGAAGGTAGGTACATTGTATTTATGTACTGGTAATATTGATTCTTCTATCTCTTTAACTTCTATAGGAGTGGATACAACACTGTGGCATCATAGGCTTGGACACATGAGTGAGAAGGGGATGCTGATACTTCACAAAAGAAATTTGTTGCCAGATCTTAAACAAATTGAATTGGACTTCTGTGAGCATTGTGTTTATGGAAAACAAAAGAGATTTCTCAGAGTCAGAAAAGAAAAGAAGAGTGAAAGGTTAGAGCTTGTGCATACAGATGTATGGGGACCAGCTCAGGTATCATCTCTTGGTGTCTCTCATTATTATATTATCTTATTGATGATGCAACTAGAAAAACTTGGGTTTATTGCATTCGAAAAAAATCTCATGTTTTTCATACTTTTAAGAAATGGAAAGCCTTGGTTGAGAATGAGACAGGAAAAAAGTTGAAGTATCTCAGATCAGATAATGGAGGTGAATATTGTAGCAAGGAGCTTGATGATTACTGTTCATACCATGGGATTCGTAGAGAGAAAATAGATCCAAGAACACCACAAGAAAATGGTGTGTCAGAAAGGATGAACGGGACAATCATGGAGCGTGCAAGGAGTATGAGATTGCATGTTGGTTTTCCCTTATAGTTTTGGACAGATGTTGTAGATACTGCTATTTACTTAATAAACAGAGGACCTTCAAGCTCTTTGGATGGTAGAATTCCAGAGGAGGAATGGACAGAAAAAAAGGTAAACTATTCTTTTTTGAAAACTTTTAGTTGTGAAGCATTTGTCCATATTGATCAAGAAAATAGAACAAAGCTTGAGGAAAAATCCAAGAAGTGTACTTTTATTGGATATGGTGTTAATGATTTTAGTTATCTCTTATGGGATTATGAAAATAACAAAATCATTAGGAGTAGAGATGTCATATTCAATGAAAAGGTCATGTACAAAGATCAGTTGCAGGGAAAGAAATAGGAAAAAGAAAAACAAGAATACACAATGCTTGATGAGATCACTGAAAACGAAATTCCAAAGGAACTATAAAATCAAAATGTACAACAACAGGAGAAACAGGTACCTCAAACACCTGCAAGTGTTGTTAGAAAATCTACCAGGTTAAGTATACCCCCTGAACAATACTCTCCTTCATTGTATTATTTATTGTTGATTGATTCTGGTGAACCAGAATGTTTTGAAGAGGCAATGCAGGTAGACACCAAAAGGAAGTGGGAGCAAGGCATGAAAGAGGAGATGGATTCCTTGGTAAATAACCATACTTGGGACTTGGTTCAATTGCCTGCAGGAAAAAGAGCATTGCAGAATAAATGGGTTTACAAGTTGAAGGAAGAAGATGGAGGAGAAAAGTAGTACAAGGTTAGACTTGTTGTAAAGGGGTTTGCAGAAAAGAAAGGTATAGATTTTGATGAAATATTTTCTCCTATTGTTAAAATGACTTCAATTAGAACTATTTTAAGTCTTGTGGTAATAGAATATTTTCATCTTGAACAGTTATATGTAAAAACAACTTTTCTTCATGGGGATTTGGAGGAAGAGATTTATATGCAGCAGCCATAGGGGTATGAGGTCAAAGGGAAGGAGAATTTGGTATGGAGGTTTAATAAGAGCTTATATGGCCTAAATAAAGCTCCAAGGTAGTGATATCTGAAGTTTGACAGGTTTATGACAAAACAAGGTTATAGTAGATGTCATTCTGATCACTGTGTTTATTTTAAAAAGATAGAAAATGGAAGCTTTATAATCTTGCTATTGTATGTAGATGACATGCTTGTTGCAGGGTCTAATATGTAGGATATAAATGTGCTCAAGAAGAAATTATCTAAATAATTTGTGATGAAGGATTTGGGTGCTGCAAAGAAAATCCTTGGTATGAGAATAACAAGAGACGGGAAAAATTGCAAACTGACATTGTCTCAGGGTGACTACATAGAGAAGGTGCTGGAGAGGTTTAGAATGTAGAATGCAAAACCAGTTAGTACACCTTTGGCCATCCATTTCAAATAAACTAAGGAAATGTGTCCCAAGACACAGGAGGATATAAAATACATGTCCAGGGTCCCATATTCATCAACAATTGGTAGCTTGATGTATGCAATGGTTTGCACAAGACCAGATATTGCACATGCAGTGGGAGTTGTAAGCAGATATATGAAAAATCCAGGTAAAGAACATTGGGAGGCAGTAATGTGGATTCTCAGATACTTGAGAGGTATTTCTAATCATGCATTATGTTTTGGAGGTTCAAGAACTGTTCTACAAGGATATGTTGATTCATATATGGTAGGTGATAAAGATAACATGAGGAGTACCACAGGGTATGTGTTTACTATAAGTGGAACAATAGTAAGTTGGATTTCAAAACTGCAAAAGGTTGTTTCACTTTCAACAACAGAGGTAGAGTATGTTGTTGCTACAGAGGCTAGTAAAGAGATGATTTGGTTACAAAGGTTTATGGAGGAATTGGGAAAGAAGCAAGAGATTAACAGGTTGTACTGTGACAGTGAGAGTGACATTCATCTTGCAAAGAACTCAGCCTTCCATTCAAAGACTAAGAATATACAGTTGATGTACCACTTCATACGATCTACCTTGGAAGATGGACATTTGAAGTTGGAAAAGATACACACTAGCTAGAATCCTGTAGACATGTTAACAAAGGGAGTAACCACGGAGAAATTGATTTCCTGCTTAGTTTCAGTTGGTCTTCAAGAATGAAGATGAAAATGAGAAATTTTCCAGGTCCAAGAAGGTTTAGAGTCTATCATATACAACAACGATGGAGTTTTTGATATCAGTCTCCAAGTGGGAGATTGTTGGTTGTGGAGCTTGATTATCTTCTTGATTTAGAGGTATTTTACTTTCAGCCATGTTTATACCCTATGAAGTATTTACACCCCAAAAGTATGTACACTCTTCCACAGGGGGGAGTGCAAAGGGGGGTTACCCCCTCTGCGGGGTATGGGGTGGCTATCCCCCTAGCTGGGGGGTCTAGAGGAAAGCGGGCCCCCAGTGGGGGTTTGGGGGTGAAGCCCTCAAAGGAAAAATTGTCTTGTAAATGTTTATTGTAATTTCATTGTAAATCTGGACCGTTCATTATAAGGTCGCAGATCTAACGACAGAGATTATATTAGGGTTTTTTTCCCTAGAAGGAAACTCTCTTTTATGAGGGAAATGTATTGTGGCTATGGTTGATGGTGAATATTGTATTCTGAGATAGGAGAATGTGAGAGAAAGAAGAGGAAGTTACAACGGGTTTGTTGTAGGTTATATCCCTTCATATGTTGGATAATAATAAAGGAAGGACTTGGCAATTTCTCTGGTGGACGTAGCCCACACTGGATGAACCACATAAATCTGTGTCTCTATTGTATTGTGTATCTTTTGTGTTTTGTTTCCGCATTTGTTTTATTTTATTGCTCCACAGTCCTGTTTTTCTAACAATTTATCATTAAAGTGTATTTGGTTAGATAAGTTCTTCACATGCAATTTGAAAAACAGTCAAGCAATCATTTTATTTTGAATATGAAGTATATGTTTATGTATATTTAAAATTATCATCATCTATGGACTTTTCAGTTCATTATGATTGAAAGAGAACTGAGTGAGAGGAAAGGTTGTTTTGTAACATGATAGAAGTGAATAAAAGGTTTGAGGATGAGAGGACAATAATTTGGAATATGGTTAAGAGTGAAGAATAAGCATGTCAAAGGGGTGATTTACAAAGTGAAAATATAGAGAATGAAATTATGACAACAAATAAGTTTCAATCCTAAGTAGTTTCTTATGATCATTTCCTAATTTTTTAACAAATAAAAAAGTATTAAAATTGGTTTTACCTCAGGTTTTACCTTTGTATGAAGCTAGAATTGGTACTTGTTTGCTAAAGTAGGATCCATATAATCAAATGTATGATTCCATAGGTCTGAAACTGATGTGTATGAGATAAAAGAACATAGGAATTTCTGAGACTGAGCAAGATTATATGAAATATAACAACTGCCCAAATCTGTTGAGTGTTGGAAGAGAAAATATGTGGAAAGGAAATGTAATGGTTGAACCCATGTTGTTGTTTGAAACAATACTGAATGGAAACTTTTTATTGAAATAGTATGTAAAGATACTAATGAACTTCTTGGGTGAACTCTATTTTTCCAAATTGTGTATGTGATTATATTATTGCTGTTCATTTCAAGCTCAATTATTTTTGCAAGTCATTTATCATTAAAGTGGATTTGGTTAGATAAGTTCTTCACATGTAATTTGGAAAAAAAACAAGAGAACATTTTATTTCGAAGATCAACTAGATATTTATGTGTATTTAAAATTATCATAATATAATGATTTTTTGGATCAAGTTGGTATCCGAGTTGGTTTGATAAGTATTTTTCAAGTGAATGATTATAAGAGACAAAATCAAAATTGGTAAAGGGGAACTTGCAAGTTATAAGTATGAAATTGTAAAGAGATTTAGAAAACATAATATGGCTTCTGAAAAAGGATAAGAAGAAATTAGAATATCATCCCATGAGTCATGAAGAGATCAGAGCTATGCTTCAATCACTAAAAGAAACAATAGATGATTTATAATGAAGAATTTAAAAGCTTGTAAGCTGATAATCTTCGGTAAAAGGAGAGGGAGGAGGTGAAGGTGGTGGACCTTCATAGCCCCCTTCCCCTTCCTCATCATCATCATCAGTTTCTTCTAAAGAAAGTAAACATTCCTCTTGTTGAAAGAAGTCCTCTAAGAAGTATGAGCATAATATTTCATTACTAAAATTGGATTTTAAGTTCAAGTTGTTGACCTATGATGGAGAATTAAATACCAAGAAATTGGACAATTGGATCAAGCAGATAGAGGTATAACCCAGGGTTCAAAGGATCATGGACGAGGCTGAAAATATATAGTTAGTTTCTCTTTGACTAAGTGGAATTTCCTCAATATGATGGGAGAGTAAGATGCAAGTTGATATTGTTCAAAAAGGTAAATTAATTTGTTCTTGGTATACGTTTACTAAGGCTATAATAAAAAAATTATATCCACTGGCACATATGCAAATGGATATGATCGAATGAAAACATATGATATAGGGTAAAGGCCAAAATATTCATGCATATACACAAGAATTCAAAAAGAAAGAATTATCATTAGGAATTTCGTTGTATACTCATGAAACTCTTCTGAAGTATATTGGTGGCATGCACTCATATCTTCGTCACACTATTATAATGTTTATCCCTACTAACATTGGCAAGGTGTTAGTATAAGATACACATATAGAGGCCAATAAGGGTAAGCATGTGAGAAAAGATAAGAAGCCATTCAAGTTCGAGAAGAAATCGAAAGGTAAATGGAAGAGTAAGAAATCAACCAAAATGAATCAAGCCAAGTGAAGACCTACATGTTCCCATTGTAAGAGAAGGGGACATGAGGAATCATATTGTTGGAATCTCCATCCCGAATTGTAACTGAAGAAATTCAAGGATAAATGGAAGCAAAAGATTGTTGCATCAACTCATCAGAATCTAGGGTTAGATTTTGGATATGAATCTAATGTCATGGACATAGGAAGTGAATATATATCATCTATCAATTCAAATTCGTCATTTCAATCTTCCAAGATGGAAAGTGATATTGATCAGAAGAAAATGAGCGAAATTTTTCATGTCAGATTATAGTCAAGCATACAAATATAGATAGTTTATTTGACATTGGATCTCAATTTAACCTACTATTTGAAGCAATTGTTAATAAGTTGGTATTGAATATGAAACCTGAAAAAAATTCATATCCATTAGGTTGGGTGTGTGATGATGCTAAGCTGCAGGTAATAAAATACTGTAAGATCAAGTTTGCAATTACAACTAAGTTATTTGACGAGGTCGAGTTATATGTTGTGCCTATTAAAATTTGCAACATTATCTTGGGTAGTCCACATCTATTTGACAGAAAGGTTGTGCTTTATCAAGAAGAAAATAAATATCACCTTCTCAAGGATGGGGTTGAATATATTGTCAGAGCTCATCGCATCAAAACTAAAGTTTATTTAGTTAGCACAGGGAAAATGAAGAGACACGTAAGAGAAAGTAATATTTTATTCTCATGAGAGTGAAATAGAAAGAAGAAGATATAAAATATGACTTAGGAGGTTGTGATCCAAATCATAAACAAGATTGTATCAACATCATATCTAATTATGATGAGTTGTTTCAGGAAACTACATGATTACCTCCTAAAAGGGAGGCCGAACATGAAATATATTTGCAGCAAGATGCTCATCTTCCAAACATTGGAATGTACAGGTCATCAATGATTGAGAATGAAAAAAACAAGAAGAAAATTCAGGAGCTGCTCGATAAATGAACCATCAAACTAAGCTCCTATCTGTGGGGTTCTCCTATTGTTTTAGTTCCAAAGAAAGATGACACATGGAGGATGTGTATTTATTTTCGAGCCTTGAACATGATTATGGTAAAGAACCATTATCCTCTTCCCAGAATAGATGATCTATTAGATTAGTGAAATAATGTTGTGTATTTCACTAAGTTGGACTTGAGAAGTGGTTACCATTAGATCAAAATTGCAGAAGGTGACATATGGAAGACTGCTTTCAAGACCAATCAAGACATGTTTGAATAGTTGGTTATGCCATTTCATTTATGTAATGCACCAAATTTTTTTATGAGAGTGATGAATGATGTGTTCTGACCCTACATGGATGATTTTTTTATTTTCATTTTAGACAACATATTGATCTTTAGTCTAAGATGGGAAGACCATATAAAGAATTTCAAGATAGTCTTTGAACTATTGAAGAATGATAATTTTTATATCAAGTTATCTAAATGTGAATTTGGAAAAAATTATCTGTTATATATGGGTTACATCATAGGGATGGGTCAGTTAAATAAATATCCTGCAAAGGTTAAAGTAATTTTGAAATGGACCAAGCTGACTATTTCCACCGAAGTCAGGAGCTTCTTAGAAGCAGTAAAATACAGGAGGAATTTTGTTGCTAATTTATCATACATAGAAGCACCTCTACATGCATTAACAAGTGTTAATAAGGTATTTCAATGGGGAGGAAAGAAAAAAAAGGCCTTCAAGACATTGAAGGAAAAGACAAGAACCGCACTAGTATTGGCACTGCCATATCTACAAAAACCATTTGAGATTCAAATTGTTGCAAGAAGATATGCCATGGGTGTAGTCTTGATGCAAAGAGGTAAAACTATATGTTATCATTATGATACTTTCACTTAAGTTGTGATTAACTATCCAAAATATGATAAGGAATTGCATGCATTGGTACAAAGTGTAAAGAAATGGAATCATTAATTAATGGGAAAGGAAAAAATAATTCATATCGATCATCAACCATTACAGTATTTGTAGTCACATACCAAGCTACAACAGTCATGACACTTTAGGTGGATGGGTTTTGTACAAGAATTTCATTTGGTAATAAGTATAAGAAGGGTATTCATAATAAGGTTGCAGATATGTTATCGAGACCAGTAATTAATGCATCCACGATACTCAGGTATAATCCTTTAGCACATGAAATCTATGTAGAACAATATTCTAGGGGTGATGATTTTAAAGAAGTATATGATGCATTAACTCATAACGATCAACATTTAGATTATTATATGAATGATATTTTGTTATATCACCTTGGAAAACTATGTATACAGAGAGATGAAAGAGTGAGTGTAATCAAAGAAGCTCATACATATATAATCTATGGTCATTTCGGGGTTGGTAATATAGTTGCACAGTTACAAAGGTATTTTTATTGGCCTCGAATGAATGAGACAATTTCCAGGTATATAAAATGGTGTGTCATGTGTGCCACAAGTGATCTTAGAAACATAAAGCTTGGATTATATACACCACTTTCAGTACCTTCACAACCATGAGAAAGTATCTCCATGGACTTTGTAGGGGGTTTTCCAATGTCCAGGATGGGTCATGATTATCTATATGTCATGGTAGAAAAATTCAGCAATATGTATATTCTAATGCCATGCAAGAAACAAGTCATAGTTGAACATAAAACACATATGTTCTTTTCTAATGTATGGGTTCATTTTGGACTTTCAACATCTATCATATCAAATTGAGAGCCTCACTTTTTGGGAATGTTTTGGTCTCATTTATGGGAGATAATGGACACTAAGTTTAAGAAGAACATGAATTTTCATCCAAAGATAGATGGACATACATAGGTGGTGAACAGAACAATGGCACATATTCTTTGAGGATACTGCAACAAGCATCCTAAATTATGGGATGAAAAGTTTCCTTATATCCAACATGCCTATAATCATGTCATGCATTCTTTTACTAAGAAAATTCCTTTTGAAGTATGTTTGGGGTACTTACCTAAATCACCTATGGAATTTGACTTTGGATAAGAAGGTAAATAAGATGGACATGATGATACATATAAAGTTAAAATGTTCATTCAAAAGATTCAATAGCTACATCAAGCAGTACATGAACAATTGGAGAAGAGCCAAACCAAGTATAAGGCAAGGTAAGACAAAGATTTGGTTGATAATCAATTTTAAGTCAGTGATCCATTATGGTCACATATCAACAAACATAGAATGAAATGTGAATGTAAAAATCTAAGGCCAACTAGATATGGTTTGTTCAATATCTTAGAGAATATTGATAACAATTCCTTTCATTTAGATCTACCAACCTACATGCAAATGTATTTAGTGGTAAATGTTGAGAATTTGAAACTTTATGAGCCTCCTATGATTATGGATGAAAATGAAAGTATTCAGGTTCCAACAATTGATGATTTTTCCCCAAAGTATTTGGATGAACTACAAGAAGATGTCATTCTCGATAGAAGGATCAAAACTTCACATTGAGGTGATGTGGAATATCTTTGAGTTTTAATTAAAGGGTTAAAACCAAGAAAATCCAAATGGATGGAGATTGGAAGGGTGAGGGAACTATAACCTCACTTAGTTTCCAAGTAATCAAAAAATTTGGTGGTCTGAAAGTCTTCGAATGGGAAGGAATGATTCAGGAGGATTTGAAAATTCTCACAGAGGTCTAGAAAGATCCAGAACATCCACAAAGGTACATAATGGTTTAGTAATTCTCAAAATTAGACCGTCCCAAATTCTCTTGGAAATAAAATCAATGCGAATACCTCGTTTTCAACTTTCCAACGGTGCAAACAATTCCTCAAATGAAGTTCATATGTAAAATTTATAAGCATTCAAAGTTCTAGTCAACCAAGTCCAAGGTCAAAATAAATGGGAAAAAAACGGTGACATGTGTCACCACTACAAGGGTGACACATGGCACATGTTTATTGGCCATTGAGTGGGAAGAAATTACCTACAGGTGGTTCAGTCATAGGTCTACAAGTGGCACACAAGTGGTCCACTCCTATGATGACAGGTGGCAAGGATGAGCCAATGAGAGGCCACCCCTCATTGGTATATATTGGCTAGAGTTGTGTAAAAATTATGGAGTCGAAGGGGGTTGAACCTGTCATGACCTCCATGACCTCCCAAATATTTAGAAAAGTATCCACTCTCATCACACCCTAATAATGTTACTTAACATTACATATTGTCGAAATGTTTTAAGTTTGTATAAAGTTCAAATTGGCAGCCAAAGGGATGAGGGTCTAAGCCCTCAAATATTGGACCTTGTTCTTGATACATACCATATAAACCACACTTATTTATGGAAGAGATTAATGGAAATGCCAATGGGATAAAATATACATAATTTAATTATAACATATGTTCCAACAAAATGTGGTGGTCGATGGGGCTCAAACCCATGAATTCCCACATATAACCCAAACTACTTAAACAATTACTCTATACATGCAACTTGGTTATGGAACCTACCAAAAATATATTTAATGCATTCCTAGAAACTCAGATAGTAGGTTAGGGACCACACCTATTTAATGGGTGCGTGATTGTTGTAATCTTCTAGACTGACAAGCATTCAAGAGAGAGAATATGCACTGTAAATCAGACAAACATACTTAAGAAAGAGGGAAGTATTGGGAAGGATATCCAACTATATTTTTATTCCACATTAAGGGTTATTTATACAATGGGTAATGGTTGGAACGGTTGCACCCATTCCAAATAATCCTTTGTTTAGTTACATTTACCATTTGTTACAAAAATTTACTTAGCTTTATCCACTTATTGCATATAATGATGAATGTGTAATGTATAATACATGTATGTGATTAATATTAGAGCCTAAGAGTCCCCCTCAACATCTCCCCCACACTCAAATCCTTGCTCATCCTGAGAAAGCATGCAACAATGTCTTGAGTCTCTATTGATGTATAAGTATCCTTATTTTGTATCACCCATGCATACTGGACTGCATAGGTAACTTAGCCGAAACTTCCACCAGTTGGATAGGGAGATGAACATACACAATTTTTACTATGACTAATCTCAAATTTGTCTGAGTGACATATTCCATCTCCTTAATATCCATGTTCTTCTTACCTCTATCAACTATGATGTCTTTCAGGAGGCACTAAAGTTGCTTTTACTTCCAAGTTGATCGATCAATTTAGACCCATACTACTCTCGCAATTTTTTCAGGATGTCACTCCCAGGGGATTCATTATATGGAATTAACGAGGGTGTGTGCCATCAATCACCCATACCATTCTTTGGTTTTCATGACCCAAAATATATTTTGAAACTGTTGAATCAAGGGGCTTAATCAATTCAGTTTTTTTGTCATCATATTTTCTTTAAGATATCATGTGTGTGCCTCTAAAATATGTCTCTCTTGGATGCCTTAAACCACTACTCATTGTGAATTCTCTATGTTAGTGATCTTCTCACTTATCCTCTGAAAAAATTTCCTCCGTCAATGCTCAATATTTTATTCAAGTGCTTAGTCACTTCTTTATTTCTTATCAAATCTCTGGGAATATATGGAGTATGCAAATTAAATTTTCATGAAGGATAATTTTTCTACGACTCAAGTATAACTCTCTAACTTTTAACAAAATACAAAACAATTTTCCTGCCCAGGGCTTGATTTCATGTCGTCGACTGGGTATTGAATGATGCCAGTGAGAGACTGATCTCGTCAGTTAAATACCGACTTATATTACATAATTAAAAACCGACTTACAATACATGAGTGGAGGGGGTCGTCTTCCTTCAAAGAAAATGCACGTTTAACCCCCTCCTTTCCTTTCTTCTTAAACTCATATTTTCAATACATATTGAATCAATTAACTAATATACGACAAAATTACTTAATCAAAAACATAAAATATCATTTTTATTTTATTTTTATTTTTATTTTTATTTGGACTTGACTATGGACTAACTATCCTTCGTGTAACATATTTTATAGAAGCAAGACTCTCTCTTTATATTTTTTTTCAGTTATAGTTGTGACCAAGTTAAGACTTTCCTTGATAACAACTTCGTAAAACAAAAATATCTTCCAAATCAGGTCACTCTTTTTGAAATATCTTATCATTCTTGCATAATACTTTTCAGTGTGGGTCTGCACTTGTGTAGAGTTACAAGTACCAAAAACATGTTGCACTAGAAGTTGGAACCAAACCTTTTTAAAAGTTATGAGATTTTTTTTTTCACTCCTTTCTTTAGTCAGGTCGACCAATAATTATGATGAGGTTGACTTGACCAATAATAACTATGATAAATATCATATAAACTTCTTAATTTGTCAGTATCCACAACTTCTATTTGAGTGATTATACAATAGATTAGGCCCATGAATTTACACGTTGGACTTCTTGGCTACGAAAGAAAGAATTGTTAAGAATGTTATTGGAGAATGGACCCATTTTTTTCTAAAAAATGTTTCTTTCCATTGAGGATGCCAATTAAGGATTTTTTTTTGAGAATGGAGATCAATTCTACACAAGTAGATGGAAAAATTGACTGCTGACTAGGAATGTGGTATTCCTTATCACCAGTCGATCAACTTCCTCATCACTTGTCGGTCGACTTCCTCATTGCTAGAAGGAATATCATCAATGTAGAATATATAATGAAAGGATGACTAGAGGATAGTTCATGGAACACTATTCTCAAAAATCCATATGCTACTCAAATGTGTATCTGCTGCTAATAATAATTTCCTTTCGCTACTACGTGTACAGTCGCAAAATAAATTGGAGTAACTCTGCCACTGCCTTGGGCTATGTATGAGACATAATGTTAGGAAATAGAATCCCAACAAATTTTAATGGGTTCTTTGGTTTTGAAAGCACTGGTATCACCTATATTTATCTTGCAAGAAGGTGATGAATGGACAATGGCATGATATAAGGTAAATTGTTGTCAAGGTGGAGATTGTTGGGAAGTGACAACTAATTAACCAAATCTAGGTTAAGTTGGCTCACAGTGGTTTCTATAACTAGATATTGTTGAAACTAAATTAAATAATAAGAGGAAACATTAAAGCATTCATTTTTGTGTAACTGAAGGAGAAGTTGTATTAATATGAATGCCTCATAGGCATTTGGGGAGCAAGGGCTTCAGGCCCACTCTCGAGCTGCCCCCGGTTGCCAAGTTGTAGTTGTAATATCTTTGTTTCTTGATAATAGAATTATTTCCATTGTGGTTGTTTCCCTTTGGAGGTTAGAGGTTTCTACCACATAAATTTTGTGCCTCATGTGTGACTGCATTCTGTGCATGTTTGTTTTATTTTTTCTCTGGTTTATGTTGTATTGTATTGTTATCTATGGGCTTTCGCTACCCAACAAATGGTATCATAGAAAAGGTTTGTTAGAGTAAAGAGGAGCATCGAATGGGGAGCCATAAAGACATCGAGAAGAAGGACCATATTTGTGTGAGGCCATTTTGGATATCGGGACAACCTATGTGAAGGTTGTCTATGGAGCGAGTGAAGTTTGCAGAGGATATGGTATTAGCATGGCTACGACTATCAGGGATTTTTTGATAGCCATGAATACAACGCGTGGGACATGGAGGTTTCCATGATGTCAGGAAGGAAGGGATTTTTGAACTCCGAGCATGAATTAGTCACGAGATCAAGTATTAGGTCTTGAGGAGGTTGAGCGTGAATATAGTGCGTTGACATGATTTGGCAGAGAGGCAAATGGTCGATGATCGTTGTGTGTTGATGATCATTCCTTTTTACGCATAATGTTAACAAGGATGGATTCCATTGTTCACATGATGGATCTGAGGGTGGATCTATGGATCTGTGTATCAGTGTGTGGAAGATCTGTTCCAAACAAACTCCAAATTGGTAACAGAAAGCCTCAATACATTTCGAACTAGTGGAGGTATCTGCAACAAACTAGGCTTAGTTTACCTATGTGTAGAGTGTATTTGGGACTATGGATGATATAGGTGGACATCGATGGCCACCCACCTTTTTCGATTGGCCCAAAACAGTTTTCTAGCATTTTTGGCAATTTACTATTTTTAGCAGTTTTTAACTTCCGGGTCTAATTTGAGGGCCCAAATGAAGGTTTTTCAAGATAGAGGTTATAAATGATATCCTATGGTATTATTGAGCCCCCAAAATTAATCTCCTCAATGACACCTTTCCAACGAGCTATCATACGCCTAAAACGAAGATCGTATGCAAACGTTGCAACCCCGGGAAGTTAATGTACTAACTTACCCAAATGGGGCCCACATGGATTTTGGCGCTTCATCTCCTAGGGTTAGATTTTTGGATGTCTAGGGTTTTGGAATTCATTTTTATTGTAAAAAGGACTTTAGAGAATCATTTTAATCATCTTCTTACAAATGCGAGTAGTCGTCACATCTCTTCTCAGAGATAAGCTGCCACCATTCTAGCGAGTCTTCACTCTGTATTTTTACAGTCTCTGTACATTTCTTTGATTAATATAAATCATGTATTATTGTATATATGTGTTTATGGTTTCATCTCTGATACATTTCTTTTATATTATTGAATATCTGCGATATCTCTGTGCATTTATTTATTATATCTCCGCTCTCATTTCGTGCCGAAAATAATCAGGATCAGTGGTATTAGAAAAGGCTATTCTTGATCATTTTTTCAGTGCATGTCCCCGACGAGGTCTGAGTATAGAAAGTTTGGTCTTGATCTTGTCTCTCTTAAGGACAATCTCTCTCACACACCCAAGAAACCCTCAATGGCAGAAGAAAAGAAAAACGACGGAGCAGACGATCCTATAAGTCTGTTGCTTGAGCAAGCTCTCACGTAATAGAGGGACGAAATGACAGAGATTTTTTCCCACATCCTTCAACACCTCCCGATAACATCAGGTGCATCTTCATCAAGTGGACACTTTGGAGGCACCTCGCCTTTTAAGGTACAAGCCAATTTTTATATTCCGATATTTGAAGGTTAGATAGATGCAAATGTCCTAGATAAATGGTTAAATCTGTTAGAAGGTTATTTCTATGTTCATAATTTTTTCGACAAATAAAAGATCATCTTCGTGCTCCTTAAGGATCTCCCCCATGTCAAACATTGGTGGGAAACCTACTGGGAGCAGAGTTCCACAGAGTCTGGAATATATGGGGCTGAGCCCACTTGGGATTTTTTTGTGGATGCAGTAAAGGAACAGTATTACCCTATTGGCAACTATGAGAACCAGTACATGAGATGGAGAAAACTGCGGCAAGAGAGGGGCCAAGTGGTTCTGGAGTTCATCAATACCTTCCATACCTTGTGCACTAAGATGGGTATCAAAGACTCCGAATGAAATTTGGTTCTGAAATACCATGGGGATATACAAAGATACATACAAACTGAAATGGAGTTTTTGGACATCTCATCACTCGGTGCTACCTATCAATATGTTTTTAAAATCGAGAAGAAATTTAGGCACCAGAACAAATGGCAGTTTAGGCCTACAAATCTGCAACAACCAAAGTATGAAAAAGATAGCCCTAACAAACAGTCTCTTGAAAACCGGTTCAAGCCACAGGAAAAGAAGGGTCACGAGAAGACAAAGAAGGACACCGAAAAATGGTGTGATTTCCACAAAATCCCCTGGCACAACACCGATGAATGTCGCTAAAAACATTCATTGGTGGCCAAGATCAAAGACAAGGAGCCAAACCCTTATTATGAATATGATTATGAAAATACTGGTAAAGGACAAATCATTGACACAAACCCCATTGCTATTGTCGTGACTGCAACAATTCAATCAGAAGAATCAACAGATCCTGAAGAGGGGGGATGAATTTTTCATTCATAGATGTGGGTGAAGGTGATCCCACTGCATTTTATTGTTGATAGTGGAAGCCATAAGAACCTCATCTCAACAGAGGTTGTCAAATAATTGGGATTTTCGACAACATCACACTCGCAACCATACAACATCGGGTGGCTTCGCCAAGGATGAGATCTTCGTGTCAGCCAACAGTGTCGATTGTCATATGACATCCAACCCTTCAAGGATGACATATTATGTGATGTTTCCCCACTGGATGTCTGTGATGTTCTCTTGGGCCAACCATATATGTGGAAGCACCATGTTGTTTATGAGTCTCGACCTCGTAGTGTCATTGTTTCTCTAGGGGGTCATGTCTACAGAATACCAGAGGTAGTTATGACTATTGTTCCACCTAAAAAGTGTTGCAAGGTAGTATCTCATACTGCAAAATTAAACTTCTTCACAATATGTTCAAAAGGGGAACATAAGGACACTGGAACCACTACAACCTTGCCCCAAGCACCTTCTATCCAAAAAAAGAAAGTCGACAAGGTTGTAGAAAAGTGAAAAGATTCCTTCTGCACACTGTCCTCTTAGGTAGCCCAACTTGTTGAACAAGCTCAGCCTAAATAGGTTCGTGACAGACTTCCACAAGTTGAGCAACGTGACGTCTTCAGCAAGGGAAGCAACTCACCAAGATGCAGATTCAACAAATGCTTTTCCCTCTCCCCCGAGAACTCAACGCAATGGAGAAAATTGCTTCCTAAGGAGGGAGGATTGATCCAAGTAGATATCGGTGGCCACCCACCTTTTTCGACTAGCCCAAAATATTTTTCTGACAATTTTGGCAATTTACTATTTTTAGCAATTTTTAACTTCTGGGTCCAATTTGAGTGCCCAAATGAAGGTTTTTCGATATCAAGGTTCTCAATGATATCCTATGGCATGATTGAGCCCAAAAAATGAACTCCTCAATGACACCTTTCCAACGAGCTATCATATGCCTAAAACAAAGATTGTATGTAAACGTTACGACCCCGGGAAGTTAATGTACTAACTTACCCAAACGGGGCCCACATGGCTTTTGGTGATTCATCTACTAGGGCTAGGTTTTTGGATGTCTAGGTTTTTGGTATTCCTGTTTATTGTAAAAATGCCTTAAGAGCCTCATTGTAATCATCTTCTTATGAATGCGAGTAGCTGTCACATCTCTTCTTAGAGATAAGCTGCCACCATTCTAGCGAGTCTTCACTCTGTATTTTTACAGTCTATGTACATTTCTTTGAATAATAGAAATCATGTATTAGTGTATATATTTGTTTATGGTTGCATCTATGATACATTTATGTTATATTATTGAATATCTGTGATATCTCTGTGCATTTATTTATTATATATCCTCTCTCATTTCATGCCAAAAATAATCCGGATCAGTGGAGGTCAGGTCTAGATCTTTTGAGGACATGCCCACATATCCTTTGGGTTGATCATTGGGCAACACTCATCTATCAGAGGATCAAAAATCTGTAAAGCCTATGAGAAGGATATTGTGGGGCAAGTCTATAAGGAAGTCACATGAAGAGTGGCAGCGCTACCAACATAATCAGTTAATCCTGAGAGAAGTGCTAGCAGTGGTGGAGGTTGATGTAAAGATGATGGCATAGAAGAGGCTGAAATCGCCAAGGGAGAGTCAACCTTCAGGATGAGAAAAAAAATATGCCTTTCTAAATCACCCGTTGAGGATATGATTGTATCCATCATGGCTTCTAGATATTTGTTCATTGTAAGTTGTGTTGGAAGAATACTATTTGGAGATATCATGGAGAGAGCATATCACTGTGAATTGTAGGCCTCTGTGGAAGTGTGAAAAAGTTTCATGTTCACAAAGCCACCAACAAAAAGGGAAAATTTGTTGCAGATAATGTGTTATAACCCTAAACTGCACCAGACATGCATACCTAGAATTAGACCATGTTACTTGCTATCTTTTCCAAGCCATCACTGAAGAACTCTTCTAAAAACCATTTTTTTGAAGGTGTACGTGCCCTACACCACTACTGCCTACATACACATGCTTGTTGCATCATTAGAGCTCGCGCACACTCACAAAAAATCACAAAAAATGAAAATTGAAAAGGGATACATGTTTCTGTGCCGTTACTTAATTAGTTGACCACCCATAGCCAGTCACCCCAACCGTCACTATCTCTTTTGGCCTATAAAAGAAGGTGTTGGGGCCCCATTCCAAAAATAAGCAAGAGAGCATAGAAACTATTCCCATTTCAATATTCCCCCTTTTCCCCAATATTTTGCAACCACATCATGAGTTTGAGCCAAAATTCCTTCTTCCTCCTTTGCAAACCCTTTCCATTTCCCTAGAGAGAATTGAAGAGGAGAAGAATATGTGGAAGCAGTTGGTTCATGGTGAAGAGGAGCCTAGGACCGAGTTCAAGGAGCAGTTCCAGTCTCATGTTGTAAACGACTTCTATGAGATTAAGATAAAGAAGTACTTTTTTCTTCCCGCCAAATGATGTCTTCAATCTTCGTGATCTTGTTTACATATCTTGGTTATGATGTATAACCCACTAATCCATATATAGAATGCATGCTTGTAGTTTCTTGTTTGTCTTTTGGTGAATGCAGTTCATCCTTGGGAGGAGACTTGTAGTCAGGAAACAACCAAGTGCAAAGGGATTGACATCGGACGCAGAGTTTAAGGTATGCCTACCAGATCCCTATCCTTTGTCTTTTATGTATGGTTGTGGGTTAATGTCAGGATAGTTGTTAAAAAGTAGGAGAATTTAGAAAGTTATCTCTGCCTGCACTTTAGAACCCTAGTGTAGTATGTAGATGGGTTTTCCCGCTATAGCAGAATTGGTGACCATAGTGGGGAAGCATCTAGGGTCTTTGGGGATATTTCTTTGTGTGTTTTTGAATCAGTTTACTCACTATTTTTGAGTTTCTATAAGCTTCTATGTCTTTAATGGATTCTGGTCTTCCATACCAATACTCCTTGCCTATGCTTGACTGTTGGTTTTCAATTTTTTGAGAATTTTCATAGGTGTACACGACCTATAGTGGGCCTACACACATGCATATGCACCATGCCTTTGGACAGCCCGCGTACATATGCGGGTTGTTGAAGTGTCAGTAGCGTCCCTGTGTTGAGAATTTTTTTTGAAGAGGCAGTCATCCTCTTCCCTTTCAGAAGTCACACTTCTCAGAGATTTTCTTGATCTAGCCCTGGTCTCTATTTTAGAAGTCTCTAGCCTAGGTCTGACCTCAACATAGCTTTCTTTTCATCAAAAGATTTCTTGTGTTTTCTTTGATAGGGTTTTTAGACAAGTTTGTGATTCTTCTCTGATCTTCCTATTTTGTATTGTTAGTGACTTCATGTGATCTTTGATTGGGCCTCAGTTCATTTCTTGGTCTTGACTTGTCGTCATTTTTCCCTTTTTTGCTTTAGAAGAAAAAAAAATAATTCATTTTCAAATTTCTTGTTTTGAAGCATAAAACAATAAAAAAAAATATTTCATTTCTTTGTTTGGTAAAGTACTTTAGGTTAGTTGCTTTATTTACCAAGGAAAAAGAAATTTTTCTTAAGTTATTTACTTGAATTGTTAGGACATTAAGTAGCTCGTAGTCGAGCGAAATCTTGTTTTGAGTTTTTCTTTTCAAAACATCTGAGAAAAGTAGTTATGAAAATGTTTGGTTAAAGACTTTAAAGTGAAAAATATTTATTTGTGAAGAAGAAGTAGTTTGTTTCCAGTATCATCTTATGCTCTTCTCTTTCATCTCTTAAAGAACATCATTGGTTTCACTTCCATTCCTTTTGACTTAAGACAACCACTAAAATTAATGCTTAATTAAAAGTTATTAGACTTTGTGTTTGTACGGTCCATCAATTTAGTCTAGGCTAGAGCCTTGATTTAGGATTGGAGAGGAAAATCTTCAAGGCTACAAAAACAAACATAAGAGTTTGTGTTAGGGAGTGCTTGAAATTCTAGTAATCGTGAAATTTATCTGGGACCCCCCTCTAAAACAGGGGCTAAACATGAGGTCACGTGCGAAAAGGTAGCGGAGATAACCCCTCCAAAGCTGGACCAAGCATAGTGGGGAACACATATAGAGGGCTTATCTTGGGATTCCATTGATCTCATTCCCCACGGAGCTTTGTGGGTCTTGAATCCATTCAAGTTCCTCAGGCATCTTCCATAACACTTGATTTCGATACCATTGATAGGTTTCGGGCTTGATACCTTGGCCATTGCGGTCCAGCTGACTATCGACTATACCTGCCTGGTGACTATTCACGAACTGGCAACATAGTTTCCTTTATCTTAGTGACTTACACAGGTGACTATGGAGGTATACCGTGGTACCTAGGGAATACATCAGGCCACACTTTGCAGAGTATACCTGGAGGGTGCTTCCATATTTGAGTTGCACTTGCACCAGTAATTTTCTCTAGTGTTGGCTGGTGTAGTTGTTCTTCCAACTAGCTAGTGATCTTCTTGTCTTATCTCATAGGAGATTTTTCTAGTTTGTGATGGTATTTAAAACGTTAATAGAAATCCATAGTGTGTCATTTATCTTCTCACACCGTGGAGGATCAGGAGCTTTTCTAGTCACGAAGGCTTCTTGGCCTACCGTCAGTTAATCTGGAGCCACCCCTGCCACTGGTAAGGCGAATACCAGACCAGGAATGGTCTTTTGAGGTGACTGGGCCACAAGGAACTGAGCCCGACCTATCTCCAAGAGGAGAACTTTTGATTCTGTGGGAACCCACCATTTTTTACCTTGGAGTGAAAGCTCTTGGTCCATATAACCCTCGGATCATAGATCTATTGATGCCCATTTTCGTACATGTTAAACCTTACGAGCGTCAGGTAGTGTCACAAGTAGCGATGGAGACAAATGTTTCTACTTATTCAGGGAATTCTCATACTCCCTCTACATCTGTCGCCACAGGGGGTTTTCCGCCTCTTAACCAACTATTTTCGATCCGAACCACCATGGTCTTGACTGCCTCTACCTTGGGCAATGATCTAATTCCGTCTATGGTGGCGATCACTGCTCCTTTCACCCAGAGTGTGACAAACCCTCCATTTTCATACGGGATGCCTAGCTTCGATACAAACTCTATCCTTTCCTATTCACTTCTATAGACTTTAGGTCTGGGTATAGTGATCTATAATTCTCCTCTGAAAGGATCCATGGGGGGCACTTCCACTCCCTAAAATGTTTTCCCTTATGGATGGGGTCATATACCTCCTTCGTCCCATTCGCTCGGCAATGCTCACCAGCAATCTGCCAGGTTGAACGCAAACTATAGTTTGTTTGGAGAAGGTAGTCAAGGAATTCCTTCTTATAGCATGTTGTAGGTTCGACACCATTCTCTTTGTTCAAATAATTTGGTAACAATGCTTTCTCATCAGTTGTCGTCTCAGTTGGGGTTAACCCCGGTTATGGATAACAAAACCCTATGCAGGGTACTATTCCTGCACAGAGGGAAAACTTAGGATTTCCTTCCTCACAAGGAATTTGGAATCCACGGCAGGGATCAGTTCCCTTGTCAGGGATGTTTACTGGGGGAAACCCCTTCCATAGCCAATGGAACCCCAGGAAAGGCTCAACACCTATTCCCATCGGATCGACAGGGGGAAACCCTTCCCAAAATCCTTGGAATGCGATGTAATCCCATCACTTTAAGTCCTATTATGGGACTCATCCGATGAAGTCTCAATAAGCACAAAATATGTACACTGGTCACGACCATGGTTATTACCAAAAACCTGGTCAACAACCTAACTTTTCCTGGCAACCTGGTGCCAGCCAAACTCCAGGATCCTTTTTCCCTGGTTATAATCAACAACACAAATTACCATTTCTGGAAATTCTGCACTTTCCAGACTTTACAAGGTTATTAAATGACCCCATATGTCATGATCCACATTGGTCTCCCACGACAACCAAGTTACCTTTAGACAGTCCAAATTTTGAAGCTAATCCTAATGAATATCTAGGTGATCATGTGACCACCTTCCATTTATGGTGCTCATCCAAATCATTGAGAGACGAATCCGTCCAGTTGCATTTGTTTCAACGCACTCATATCGGGAGTTCTTCCAAATGGTACATCAATCTCGACCACTCAAGATACTCCTCCTTCAACGAATTGGCAATGGCTTTCTTAAACCATTTCCAATTACCTATGAGATACGACGCCGACACAAAATTGTTGGCCAAATTTGAGTAGACAAAAGCGGACCATATCTCATATCACATCCGAGAATGGAGACGCCAGAAGAGTTTGATAAAAGTACCAGCCCCACCAGCATTCCTACTTGAGTGGTTCCTTGATTATTTGGTACCCCAGTTATCTAAAGACGTTGCAACCTCGGGGGTATTTTCAGAAGAATAGGTGATAATGAGAGCTCAACAGTTAGAGCTTATTTACTCTCATTCTGGTTTAGTTTACAAAGTTTTTCCATATGCACCGCAGTCGATACTTGACAAGACTAGATAGAGATATGGACCACATGCCGATGGTATTGTTGGTTCAGCGCAAACGAATCTCGTTGATTAGCTAGCGAATCAATTACAACAATTGTCAATACAACAAACAATGACCATCCAGACCACTGGTTCGATTGCTCCCCCTACTTAAATGTCGAATGTACACAGTGTGCAATCAACAAACCCGAAGGCCACCCAGTAGCCTGATGGAAATAAGAAACAATGAAGGAAGGGTAATGGGGATAAGAAACCCACCAATAATGCTGGCGGGAGCAACACAAAAAAGAAGAAGTCAAAGTATCCATGTAATATTTGCATGGAAGACCACTCGACTCACCAGTGCCCTCGGCTTGCGGAGGCCCAAAATTTATTGGCACAACAGTAGGTTGTCGTGTTAATGAATCCATTTCCACATGGGAAAAATTTAACTCAAGCCTCTTCAAGCATAGAAGGGGGAATTTAGGGACCCCCTCCATGTTCGAGTAATCCTTCGTTCGTGAATGTGTACATGATGAAAGGTAGCGTTGACATAACAACTAGGACACATGACTACATAATGCCAAACACCTCTGAAAAGGGTAAAGAAGACAAAAACCCATCTCTTCCTCTCCATATTGAGAAGATGTTGGGAGAAACAATGACACGCATCCCCAAAGGTGCATTCAATAAATCTTCCCACAACCCAAATGCAAGGGTCGCCCAGAACTACTTTGTGGTGGAGGATTTGTCCCAAACCCCTTGTGCAATGTCTGCTTTGGAAGTCCACCAGAGATGCCCTTCCCAAAGAAAGGCTTTGTTAGCTTCCTTAGGATCTGCTGAGCCTTGTAATCCGGGAATGATCATGCTTGATATGAAGACTTAAAACCTCATCTTCCTTACCACATGGTGTTTAAGATAGTAGTGGCTTACACCACAAAAAAATTTACCTGGAACATTTTCTGGACGGTGGTTGATGAAGGCACCTTGACATGCGTGATGTCTTTGGCATGTTGGAAGGTCATTGGCCAACCCATTTTGACTCTGTAACCTACTCTTCTTACCTCTTTCGACGATCGTTCATTCCGACCACATGGATTCATCCTCTCTTTCCCCGTGCTGTTAGGGGGGAAGACCGTGTGCATCGAGGTTGAAGTGGTTGATGCGTCTCTCGACTACAATCTCTTGTTAGGAAGGAGTTGTACCTATGCTATGAAAGAAGTGGTCGTGACAGTTTTTTGGGTCTTGTTGTTTCCACACGAGGGTCGGATCGTGTCAATTGATCAATTATCCTTCTCTCGTCCTAACCATTCATCGGGGGTATCCACGGTCCCAATGATTGATAACCCTCAACCCTACATCATCAACGTAGGGGTTGGTTTGTGCCCACATTTGATGGGTACTTTCAATTACCTACCTCCAATCGACAATGTCCATTACATATCAGTTGTCCCTGACCAGCCTAGGGCTAAGATCTTTCAAATCTCATCATTTTGAATGAATTACTCTAATGATCCATGGACTCTGCTTTCCCCATCAGCTATGATGGAAGGGACATGGCACCATGGAATGGCCATGCCTTTTTCCATGGAAGAATTTGTGTACTCTATAGTCCAGCAAGCTTCTGATGACCCCGATCTGACTCCCGCACAGGATTTAGATTCGGTTCTCGAGCCTATTTGGGCTCAAGGTTCCCTTGCCGATACTGATTCTTTAGACTTATTCTTTCCCTCAGACGATGCAATTATTGAGGCAATGACTAGTCTGGACAGACCCTGGGATGATCTCCATCACAAATCTTATTTTCTCCCAAATTTAAGAAGAATTGAAGTAGGAGAACTCACTCTGACTATGAGTGGAGATAAGGCTTGTCCTATCAATCCTTTGGCTATGCACGATGTTTACACTGAAGGAAATATGGAAACCATCTCTAAAACGATACCTATTGATATCTCTAGAACCCCTGGCATCGTGGAGAATATGTTTTTCAGAGCGGACTGCTACCCCGAAGAGATTTGAATCTACAGGGATTTATTTAAAGAATTTTGCGACGTGTTTCCCTGGTCTTACGAGGAAATGACATGCATAGATCCAAGAATCGTTGAACATGAAATCATGACATATCTTGATGCCAAGCCATTCTAGCAGAAGCTTTGTCTAGTTAATCCTAGGAAAGAAACAACTATTAAGGTTGAAGTAGAGAAACTACTCAAATATGGTTTCATCTACCCCATTCAATTGACTCAATGGGTGTCAAATCCCATGCCAGTCAACAAAAATAAGGGTACGATTCGCGTATGTACGAACTTCTATGATTTGAACAAGGCTTGTCCAAAGGATAACCTCCCCATGTTGTTTATTGACCAGATAGTCGATGAATGTGTAGGTTGCGAGGCTTTTTCTTTCATGGATGGTTTTTCGGGATACAATTAGATACATATCAAACTTGAAGACCAACACAAAACTGCTTTCATTTTTTTGTGGGCTACATTCGCTTATCGGAAGATGCCTTTTGGTCTAAAAATTGTTGGGGCTACTTTTCAGTGGGCCATGTATTTTGCTTTCCATGATCTCAAGCACATAGTCAAGGCTTATCTTGATGATTTAGCATCATGATCGCGTAAGAGATATGATCATGAAGCACACTTTTGACTGATCTTTGAGTGATGTCGCTACTACCAGATTCGCTTGAATCCGAAAAAATGCAGTTTTTGAGTAATGTCAGGTCGTCTGCTAGGTTTCATAGTTTCAACAATAGGGATCATGGTCGATCCTCTAAACCTTGATGTGATAGTTCAGTTGCCTCCCCCGTGCACAATCCCCCAACTTTAGAGTTTACAGGAAAAAGTGAACTTTTTACGGCGTTTCATCGCAAACCATGCCAAGATCACAAAGGATTTCATGTGTTTACTGAAGAAGGACATTCCTTTTCATTGTGATGAAGCCTCTCTATGCTCTTTCGAAGCATTGAAATGTGCCCTCACATCTACCTCTCTGCTTCGGCCACCCAATTATAATAAATATTTCTTATTGTACTAGGTCACTGCAGAGTTGACCATCGGCATGGTCTTGGTTCAGGAGGATGATTTTCTCTCAGAATATGTGATTTATTACCTGAATCAAGGCCTGTTTGGACTGGAACTCAATTATTCCCACATTGAAAAACTTGTGTTGGCAACAGTTCATGTTGTCTAGCGGTTCTGTCATTACATCTTGTTTCGCAAGACCACTGTCATTGTCATTGTGAATTTGTTTCAATACGTGTTGACACGATGTGTAATAGGTGGAAATATCAATAGATGGATAGTTATCCTCCAAGAATTTGACTTGGATTTTGTCTCAGTGAAATCCAAAAAATCGTTGGTCTTTGCGGAACTCATCTCGGAACTTCCGGTCGAATCAGGTGATGTTATACCCAAGGAGTCTCCTATCAAAGGAGACAGGTTTTTGATCACGTCTTCAAACCCCTGGTATGGAGATATACTAGTCTATCTCTAGACTTTGAAGTGCCCCACCTATGCTTCTCATGATGAGTGTTTCCATATATGCCATCAGGCCAAGAACTATCTCATACTCAAGGACACTTTGTATCATCGAGGTGTAGATTGCGTCCTTCATCGGTGTCTCACTCATGAAGAATAAAAAATTGTGCTTAACGATTTCCACACTAAAGTATGTGGTGATCATTTTTCTGGGTTGGAAACAACCCAAAATATTCTACAAGCCAGTTACTTTTGGCCGACATTAATCAAAGATTGTGTTGAATCAGTCATTAAGTTCCACCCATGTCAGGTCTTCTCTCGAAAGATGAGGGCACACCCCGCCCCCATGTTTCCCGTCATCACATTTGGTCCCTTCACCAAGTGGGGGATTGATTATGCTACATGCAACCCCCCTTCAGCAAGGGAGCATTGTTATATCATCGTAGCAGTAGATTACTTTACAAAGTGGGTCGAGGCTATGCCAACGTTTAAATATGATGGCGAGACAACAACTCTCTTTTTGTTTAACCATATAATAGCAAGGTTCGACGTCCTGAGAGAGATTGTCACTAACCATGGAAGTCACTTTCAGAATAAAATGATGTCCAAGTTAACGTCAAATATTGGGTTGAGGCAAGAACATTCATCACCCTACTACCCACAAGAGAATGGTCAGGTGGAAGTTGTGAATAAGTCCCTTAAGACTATTTTACATCTAATGATCAATTCGGCCAAGTCAAATTGGAATTTGATGTTGTACTCTGCGTTATGGGCCTACCGAACGTCTATTAAGACTACAACCAATTTATCACCTTTTTAACTCGTTTATGGGTTGGAAGTAGTATTCCCTATAGAGTGCCATATCATGTATCTAAAGTTGGTGGTACAGTTATTTCCAGACACTTCACCGCTTGAAGAGAACTTATTATATCTCGAGCAACAAGATGAGCAATGTCGTGATGCAACCTTGGCTAACGAGGCTCACAAAAAAAAAATCAAGTGTCAGTATGATCGGTTTGTTCTTCCTCAGATTTTCTCTGAAGGTGACCTTGTCCTAGTCTATGACCAAGACAAGGATTCCCTAGGGGTAGGCAAGCTCAAACCCATGTGGTTCGGACCTTTCATCATGAAGGAGGTTCTAAAGAAGGGTGCTTATCATCTAGTGGACTTTGAGGGAAATGCATTGGCAAAGCCTAGAAAGGGGCTCTACCTCAAGAAGTATTACTCGTAGGTGGGTCGCCTTAGGTGACTTCTTGTACATATGTATAGTTCTTATACTTTTCTTTTTAAGTTTTGTCCTTTTGGTTTTATCGACGTGTCATTTTTTATGTCATATTTTTCACTATGGCATATGTCAATTGAATCAAAGGAGTTCATTGGGTTCGTGGACGGTGCTAGCCTCCACACTCGGAGGCTTGCTTCCGCAGCTTGGGTAGTTTTCACACTGCAGGGCCAGTTGCTATCTTCAGGAGGTATTTGTTTAGGTGACACCACAAACAATGTCATCGAATATAGTGCAGTCTTAGAGTTTCTTCATGACTCTTTGTCGGATGGTATCTCTCACCTCTATGTCTACTTAGATGCTCAACTAGTTGTGTCCCAGTTAAATGGGGTTTACTGCATTTATGATCCTAATCTACACCGAAGGTTCCTTAGGGTACGTCTCTTAGAACGAAGCTTTGATTACATTACATATATCCATGTTCCTAGGAGATTGAATCAAATCATAGATACTCTAGATAATCATGTATTAGATTGGCATATTTCACACATGTAAGGAAAAGCACACACATGCACATGTAAATACATTTGTAAAATAGATTTAATCCATAAGACATAAAAATATGTAAATATGCATATATATATGTCCAAAATATTAGAGTACATGGATGGGTGCAAGTGACTCAAACATATGTCCAGTAAGAGTCACAGGGATTATTCCCTCAAAAATATACAAAAAGTTATCTCGGCACGTAAGTAGTCCAACCTAGATAAGGGTGGGGCCTATTGGCCCTGCCATAATGAACAACGATGTTTTCCAAACGTCGAAAGAGCGGGACCTAGGTCTGTGGTACCCCAACTACTTGAGGTTGCATCTACAGTGGGAGATCCTCAATCTTTGTCATAGGGATTGTATGAGTGAGCACGGTGAGGTTCCACTCCACCAGTCTCAATACTCTCTCAGCCTCTCCGGTTGGAGGCCCCCTGTTGTTGTTGTTGGTCTGAGGGCTGTGAATGGTCCTGCCTCTGGTCGAGGACGCCGCCTATTCCTCGAGAAGTTTTTTGGACGCACTAGTCCCACATCTGTAAATAATAGATACATAGTTGTCAGATACTTTGGTACACATAAAAATGATATATATAAAAATAAATAAAAATTAAATAACTTTGAAAAACAAGCTTACCTAGCTCTCCTCGCTCCGCTCCAGGAAGTACAGGCATGTCACGATCTCTAGAAAATTTGATCCCGACATAGGGGTAGTCCTCTATAGCCGAAATATTTCGAGACCACTAGTCAAAAAATTTATCATCGAAGGCCTCGATGGTCCTCCCTCCCCTCTATCATGGAAACAATGCCACCCATATGCATAGAACTGGGAGAGAGGCCTCATGAACTTGTATCGTCTCTTGAGGACTGAGACTAGGTACCCTCTCAAAGAAAAAGGAACATAAAATAGTCTCAAACCTGAAGTTTTGGTGCTCCCGTATCCAACACTCTGTTAGTTGTCTCTTCATGCAATCTACCATGGTTGTGCTCCAGTCAAAAATCCGTGCATTTAAGCACCGTACTGCATAATGCATGTGAGCCTGGGAATCCTAATGTAAATCCATGGATCTAGTGATCGGCCCAATGAGAAAAACTATCACTTTCAGTGATAGGTTGTTGATCTTGTGTATAGGAACCTAAGAACTTACTTTCTCAGTGCCAACCTTGCAATGGAGTCCAATCAACTCCTCAATGTTGTGAGGCCCGAGGGGAAAAGTATGCAAGTTGACTGGATCACCTCTCCTCGAGAGACCAGTCAGGAAGTAAATGTCTTCAGTCATTGGAGTCAATGACTTCCCCTCGAGCTTAAATGCCTCTGTGTTAGGATGTCAGTAATCTATTAAGGCATTCAACAACCTGGGTTGAACCCTCATAAACGAACACTGGAATAATTTTAACAACCCACTTTGTGATAAAAAAATCATAGTAGTAGGGTCTTCTGAGACCGACAAATCAATCTCCTCATGCTCCCTCTCTCTCCAATGAACATACATCCTGCAAAATGACAAATTCATGGGGAGTTAACTCTTGCCTTTTTATTTTTTCACTTATTGGAGGGTGTACTTGGGATGTCTTGGTTACAGTCATGTGTGTACACGAGAAAATTAGCTTATGCCCACATGCACATGTGGGCTATGCTTGGACAACCCATGTACACGTAGGGATGACCTCTTTACAGGTCAGCGCCCCCCCAGAAACAAAAATAAATTCAAAAAAGGAAGAATGGAAATGCAGGAGGGATTAGTTTGTACTTACTTGGTCCAAGTGGAAGTAAGTTTCATCCACTGAAGCTCCCAGAATAAACTCTTTCAGAAAAGGGGTTTTTTTGACCTTTCTGTCAATTCTCAAATTACAATGGTGATAATGAGTTGCCAGCTTCTATTTATAGACTTTTTGGCCCCTTTATGTCATTTTTTGGAGCCTTTTGTCATTTTTTTTTCTAGCTTGAAAATCGTTTAGTATGGTTCTTGAGTTTCTTCGGAGATGTTACGATACATGTTACTTTGGGTATTTGGAAAATTTTTGAGAGTTGGGTCTTTTTTTTAAAAAGGTCTTTTGGTAAAAGTTTGTTTTTTCCAACTATCCTTCATGTAACATATTTTATAGAAGCAAGACTCTCTCTTTAAATTATTTTTCAGTTATAGTTGTGACCAAGTTAAGACTTTCCTCGATAACAACTTCGTAAAACAAAAATATCCTCCAACTCAGATCACTCTTTTTGATATATCTTACCATTCTTGCATAATACTTTGCAGCAAGGGTCCGCACTTGTGTACAGTTACAAGTACCAAAAAAATGTTGCACTAGAAGTTGGAACCAAACCTTTTTAAAAGTTATGAGATTTTTTTTTCACTCCTTTCTCTAGTCGGGTCGACCAATAATTATGATGAGGTCGACTCGACCAATAATAACTATGAGCAAGATCAAATAAACTTCTTACTTAGTCAGTATCCACAACTTCTATTTGAATGATTATACAATCGATTATGCCCATGAATTTACACGTTGGACTTCTTGGCTACAAAAGAAAGAATTGTTAAGAATGTTATTGGAGAATGGACCCAATTTTTTCTCCAAAATGTTTCTTTCCATTGAGGATGCCAATTAAGGTTTTTTTTTTGAGAATGGAGATCAATTCTACACAAGTAGATGGAAAAAATGATTTCCGACTAGGAATGTGGTATTCTTTATCACCAGTCGATCGGCTTCCTCATCACTTGTCAGTCGACTTCCTCATTGCTAGAAGGAATATCATCAATGTAGAATCTATAGTGAAAGGATGATTAGAGGATACTTCATGGAAAACTATTCTCAAAAATATAGATGCTACTCAAATGTGGATCTGCTGCTAATAATAATTTCCTTTCGTTACTGTGTGTACAGTCGCAAAAGAAATTGGAGTAACTCTACCACTACCCTGGGCTATGTATGTGACATAATGTTGGGCAATGGAAGCCCAACAAATGGTAATGGGTTCTTTTGTTTTGAAATCACTGGTATCACCTATCTTTAGCTTGCAAGAAGTTGATGAATGGACAATGGCATGATATAAGGTAAATTGTTTTCAAGGTGGAGATTGTTGGGAAGTGACAACTAATTAACAAAATCTAGGTTAAGTTGGTTCATGGTGGTTTCTATAACTAGATATTGTTGAAACTAAATTCAATAATAGGAGGCAACATTAAATCATTTAGTTTTTTGTAACTGAAGGAGAATTTATTAATATGAATGCCTCATAGGCATTTGGGGAGCAAGGGATTCAGGCCCTCTCCCAAGCTACCCCTGTTTTCCAAGCTGTAGTTGTAATCTCTTGGTTCTTGATAATAGAATGATTTCCATTGTCCCGTGGATGTTTCCCTCTGGAGTTTAGAGGGTTTTACCATGTAAATTTGGTTCTTCATGTGTGACTGCATTCTATGCATGTTTGTTTTATTTTTTTATCTGGTTTATGTTGTATTGTATTGTTATCTGTGGGCTTCCATTGCCCAACAAATGGTATCATATAAAAGTGTTGTGAGAGAAAAGAGGAGCATCAAAAGGGGAGCCATGAAGACATTGAAAGTGTTGTTGACCTACTTTTGAAGAGAGGCACATGGTCGATGATCGTTGTGTTGATGGTCATTCCTTGTTACAAATAATGTTAATGAGGATGGATTCCATTATTCACCTGATGGATTTAAGGGTGGATCTATGGATCTGTGTATTGGTATGTGAAATATTTGTTCCAAACGAACTCCAAATTGGCAACAAAAAGCCTCAATATATTTTTGAACTAGTGGAGGTATCTGCAAGAAACTAGGCTCCGTTTGCCTGTGTGTAGAGTGCATTTGGGACTATGGAGGTCAGGTATAGATCTATCAAGGATGTGCCCACATATCCTCTAGGTTGATCATTGGGAAAAAATCATTTTTCGGAGGATCACAAATCCGTAAATCCTGTGAGAAGGAGACTATGGGGAAAGTCCAGAAGGAAGTCACGTGAAGAGTGGAAGTGCTACCAATAGGATAAGTTAATCCTGAGAGAAGTGCTAGCAGTGGTGGAGGTTGTTGTGAATATGATGGCATAGAAGAGGCTGAAATCACCAATTGAGAGTCAACCTTCGGGACAAGAAAAACAAGACGCCTTTCTAAATCGCCCGTTGAGGATATGACTGTATCCATCATGGATCCTGGATATTTTTTCATTGTAAGATGTGTTGGAAGATTACTATTTGGAGATCTCATGGAGAGAGCATATCACTGTGAATTGTAGGCCTCTATGGAAGTGTGAAAGAGTTTCATGTTCACAAAGCCACCAACAAAAAGGAAAAGGGTACTGCAGAGAATGTGTTATAACCCTAAATTGTACCAGACATGCATACCTGGCATCAGGCCATGTTACTTTCTATCTTTTCCAAGCCATCACTGAAGAACTCTTCTAAAAACCATTTTTTTGAAGGTGTACGAGCCCTACACCACTACTGCCCACGTACACATGCTTGTTGCATCACTACAACTTGTGTACACTCACAAAAAATCACAAAAAATGAAATTTGAAAAGGGATACGTGTTTTCGTGTCGTTACTTAATCAATTGACTGCCCATAGCCAGTCACCCCAACTGTTACTATCTCCTTTGGCCTATAAAATAAGGTGTTGGGGCCCCATTCCAAAAATAATCACAAGAGCATAGAAACTCTATCCATTTCAATATTCCCCCTTTGCCCCAAAATTTTGCAACCACATTGTGAGTTTGAGCCAAAATTCCTTCTTCCTCCTTTACAAACCCTTGCCATTTCCCTAGAGAGAACTAAAGAGGAGAATAATACATGGAAGTAGTTGATGCATGGTGAAGAGGAGCCCAGGATCAAGTTCGAGGAGCAGTTGCAGTCTCATGTTGTAAACGACTTTTGTGAGATTAATATAAAGAAGTACTTTTTTCGTCCCACCAAATGATGTCTTCAATCTTCCTGCTTTTGTTTACATATCTTGGTTATGATGTATAAACCAATAATCCATATATAGAATGCATGATTGTAGTTTATTTTTTGTCTTTTGGTGAATGTAGTTCATCCTTGGGAGGAGACTTGCAGTCGGGAAAAAACCAAGTGCAAAGGATCGACACCGGGTGCAGAGTTTAAGGTATGCCTACCAGATCCCTATACTTTGTCTTTTATGTATGATTGTGGGTTAATGTCGGGATATTTGTTAAAAATTAGGAGACTTTAGACGGTTATCTCTGCTTGCACTTTAGAACCCTGGTGTAGTCTGTAAATGTTATAACCCTAATTTTCACCAGACATGCTTACCTGGCATCAGGCCATCTCAGTTTCCTTCTTTGCCAAAACACTACTGAACAACTCTTCTTAAAAAACCCTTTTATAAAGGCCCACATGCCCTGCTCCATTACTGCAAGCATGTAAACACTCACTAACCCAAGATAGCCTGTGTGTACCTACAAAAGCACAAAAGAAAGGAAAGTTGTTGACGGAACACACAGCTTTGGGTAAGTTAACTAAACCTTTTGGCCATGCATGGCCAGTCATTCGACCAAATAACTAGCTCCTTATAACCTATAAAATAAGGGATAGGGGTCCCATTTGAAGAGGAGAATAATCATAGTAAAGAAACTATACCCAATTGAGCATTCCCTTTGTCCCAACCTTTATCCATCCTTGTGCAAAGAGAAGTATAGAGAAAAACAGTTGGAAGATAGTGGAAGAAGAGTCTAGGACCAGGATCGAGGAGCAATAGATGACTTTATCATTGTAAGGTATCATTGTGAAGTTAATAAAATAATTGCTTTTCTCGTCCTGCCATATGAGATTGTCATTATTTGAATATTGATTGTATGATTGATAAAATCTCTAACCCATTAGTTCATAGATCAAATGCATGTGGAGTTCTTTGTTTTTCTTTTGTGAATACAAGTCAGCATTGGGAGGAGAGTTACAGTCAAAGAACAACCAAGCATGAAAATGGATCGACATCAATCACGAAAAATAAGGTACATCAACTTAGTCTCTTGAGCCTTGTATTTACACATGAGTAATGGGGGTTTAGGCATGGGATGATGGTAAGAAGTAAGAATCTTTCGGTCATTTCTGCATGCATGATAAAAACCCTTAGTGCTAGTCCATAGGAGGGATTTCCCACCCACAACAGAATTGGCGACCATACTGGGGATCTCTGGGGTTTCTGGGAATATATTTTCTTGGTTATTTTTAAAAACTGGTTTCATTCCTTGTTTTTAAAGTTTCTGCAAAAGTCTAAGCTAACAAAGATTTTGGTCTTCCATACTAGTTATCTTTGTTTCTTTTCTTGACTACATTTTTTTTTCTTTTTCGAGACCCACAAAGGTACACGCGGCCTGTATAAGGTTTGCATGCGTGTACCCGTGCCCTACCTTCCCACAGCCCACGTGTACATGCTAGCTGAGGAAGTGTCAGTCACGTGTATGATTCCATAAAATTTCTTCTGTAGAGTTAGTCATCCTCTCCCCTATAAAAAATAATCCTTCTTAGGGGTTTTCTGGAACTCATTCTAGTCTTTGTTGTTTGCAGTCTATAGCTTAGGTTTCACCTCAGATTGGTTTGTTCTATGAATGTTTCGTTGAATTGTTTTCTTTTTTTGTCAAAGTAAGTGTCTGAGTCTTCAAGAGATTCTAGTTCTCAGTACCAGTAGTCTATGCCTAGGCTTGATTGCTTTTCCTTTCATTTTTTAGAGTTTCATAAGTACACACGACTTGTATAAGGTCTGCACGCATGTACACGCGCCCTGAATTTACACAACTTGTGTGCAAATGCTTGCTGTTGAACTGTCAACAGTGTGCATGGGGAGAAATTTTTTGTTTAAGGTGAGGCAGTCATCCTTTACTTTGTCAAGAGTTATACCTCTCAGGTTTTTGGGTCTCTGTCATAGCGGTCAGTAACTTAGGTTTGATCACAACAATATATTTCTTTTTCATCAAGAAGTTTTCCTCAAAATTTTCTTTTTATAGGGTTTTTAGACAAGTGTGAGAGTCCAGTTTTAATTTTCTTGTGTGTTATTTTTAAAGTGACTCTTTGCGATCTGCGTTTAGGCTAGAAGTTTTCTTGGTCTTTAGTTCTTGATATTTTCCCCTTTTTCTTTGTGAGCATTCAAATAAATAAAAAAAACTTTTATTTCTTTGTTTGGTTAAATAGTGTCGGTTTGCATTAGTAACCAGGAAAAGTCTTTTCTTTCATAAGTTTTTGACAGTTTAATTAGACGATAAGTAGCTCATAGTCGAGTGAAATCCTTCTTTGAGTTTGTTGTTCAACGATCATAGAAATTTTTAGTTTGAAAAGTTGATTAATATTTGAGTCAAGAAGAAGTTATTTTGTTTTCATCTTTCTGTTTATTTTTCTTTTGTCTTTCAAACATCACTAGTTTCACTTTCATAACCTTTGAATTAAGACAAGCCATAAAAATTAACGCTAAATGTAAAATTAATTAGACTTTTTATGTTTGTAGGGTCAACCAACTAGTTTAGGGTTAGGGCCTTGAATTAGGTTGGAGAGGAAACTCTTCAAGGCCATTAAATCAAACATTGGAGTCTGAGCTAGGGAGTGTTAAAAGTCTAGTATCATCAAATTTATCTGAGACCCCCCTCTAACAAAGGGGCTAAACACGAGGTCCCGTGCAGAAAAGTAGCGGAGATAACCCCTCCAAAGTCGGACCAATCATAGTGGAGAACACATATAGAGGGCTTGTCCTGGGATTCCATCGATTGCATTTGCCACAGAGTTTCATGGGTCTCAAATCCGTTCGAGGTCATCAATTGTCTTCTGGACCACTCACTTTCGATACCCTTGATAGGTTTCAGGCTCGATACCCTGCTCATTTTGGTCTACCCGAATGTCGACTATACCCGCCTGGTGACTGTTTGTGCGCTGGCAACCTAGTTGCCTATCTTTTTTAGAGACATACATAGGTGACTGTGGAGGTATATTGTGGTACCTAGGAAAGACATTGGGACACTCTTTGTAGAGTATACCTAGAGGGTGCTTCCGTGTTCGAGTTTCACTTGCACCAGTAAGTTGCTCTAGTGTTGGTTGTTGTAACTATTCTTCCAACTAGTTAGTGTTTGTTTGTTTTATCTTGTAGATAATTTTTTATAATGTGTGTTTTTTTTGAACGAATATAAATCCCTAGTGTGTCTTTCATCTTCTCACACAGTGGAGGATCACGAGCTCCACTGGTCACGAAGGCTTCTTGGCCTACCACTGGTTACACTGGAGCCACCTCTGCCACTGCTAAGGCGAAAGATATACCAACAAGGGGTCTTTTGAAGAGACCGGGTCACAGGAAACCACACTTGAACAACCTCTATTAAAGGACCTTTTAGTTCCTTTAAAGTGGACAGTAATGGAAACAAATGTTACCACTTCTTCTGGGAATTCTTCTATTCCCACTACGGCTGTCACCATTGTTATCACTGAAATTTCGTCTGCACATGGCGACAAGAACTCCACATCATCAAAACAGCAATGAAGTCATTCATGGCACTGAATTAAGTTCACAGCATTCCAGAAGGGTCAAAAACTATACAAAGTAACCAAAAATTGAAGGGCACTTTACAGCAGCTTGGTGCGCGCGCATATGCGCGGGACAAAAACGTGTTTCTAGCGCATGCGCGCTCCGACGCGCGCCTGTCAACACAAAAACCCGCGCATCTGCTAATACGGTGCATTAATTGCATAAGTCGGCCTCTCGACCACCTGTGGACTGGCCCCCAAGATGATTTGACCCTCAGATCAGGGTCAGCTCTGCAAATTTGGCGAATTAATGTTCTAAGTGAACCCTAAACAGGTCCGTGTTTACACTGGAAGATGGTTACGTGACCGCCTGGAAAATTGCTATAAATAGCCGTGAAGACTCATTGTTTTAGCAGATAATTCAAAGCAATGTTACGCTGTCCAGATGATTCATAGCTCAGTCTTTGACAAGCAATCCATCAGCGGCCTAACCCAGAGTTCTTTCATCACTCAGTTCAGTTC
>ML786275.1:108859-147332 GCA_009831015.1 Picea engelmannii
CGTATGCTCCTAACCTCATCCATCAGGGGGCATCTGTTATCACTGAAATTTCATCTGCACATGGTGACAAGAACTCCACATCATCAAAACAGCAATGAAGTCATTCATGGCACTGAATTAAGTTCACAGCATTCCAGAAGGGTAAAAAACTATACAAAGTAACCAAAAATTGAAGGGCACTTTACAGCAGATTGGTGCGCGTGCATATGCGCGGGACAAAAACGTGTTTCTAGCACATGCGCGCTCCGATGCCCGCCTGTCAACACAAAAACCCGCGCATCTGCTAATACGGTGCATTAATTGCATAAGTCGGCCTCCCGACCACCTGTGGACCGGCCCCCAAGATGATTTGACCCTCAGATCAGGGTTGGCTCTGCAAATTCGGCGAATTAATGTTCTAAGTGAACCCTAAACAGGTTCGTGTTTACACCGGAAGATGGTTACGTGACCGCCTGGAAAATTGCTATAAATAGCCGTGAAGACTCATTGTTTTAGCAGAGAATTCAAAGCAATGTTACGCTGTCCAGATGATTCATAGCTCAGTCTTTGACAAGCAATCCATCAGCGGCCTAACCCAGAGTTCTTTCATCACTCAGTTCAGTTCTATTCATTTTGTAAGGAAAGCATTGTGTTGAGGGCTCCGAAGGACCTTCCGCTGGAGGGAGAGGGAACCCCTATCTCTGTCTTCAGCATGTGCTCTGGTTTCGCTAATAGATCAAGCCTTGAAACCATTGAAGACTCCCTTGTCTCATGTTTGATGTTTTTGTTTATTTTCGAATTGTTATTTGCTTTCAGTTGTTAGATAGATTGTATTCTATTTTGTTTTATGTTTTCTGTTAACCCTTGCTGCCACAGATGTTCTGCCTTGGTGAACCCAACAGGGCATGCAAAGCGGTCTCCATTTTTCTCACCTGGTGACAGATTGACCGCGAACAACCATAATGGGTGTTCCACCTCCTAACCCACCGTCGTCGATCTGCACCACCATGGCCTTGACTGCCTCTACCTCGAGCAGTGGTCTAATCTTTTCTTTGACAGTGGCCACTGCTCCTTTCACACAGAGTGAGACATGCCCTCCATTCTCATATAGGATTCCTAGCTTAGGTACAAGCCCTGTACTATCCTACTCCACTTTACAAACCTTAGGCCTGGGGGCAGGGAGCTCTAACGCTCCCCTGCAAGGGCCCATGGGGGGCACTTCAGTTCCCTTTAATGAATTCCCTTATGGGGGAGGTCATATACCTCCTTCGTCCCCTTCGCTCGGTGGTACCCACCAACAATCCGTCGGGCCAAACACACACCATAGTTCACTTGGAGTAGGGATTCAAGGACCACCTTCTCATAATATGACGATAGGGTCGACACCGTTTTCTTTGTTCAGTGTGTTTTGTAACAATGATTTCTCATCAGTCACTTTGTTGACCATGGGAAACCCCAGTTATGGCCAACCTAATCCTATGTAGGGTACTATTCCTACATAGGGGGAAAACCCAGGAACTTCTTTCGCATCAGGACCTTGGAATTCTTGGCAAGGATCAGTTCCCTCATCAGGAATGCTGATCTGAAGCAATTCTTTTCACAACCAATGGAACCCCGGGCAAGGTGCAATACCTATGCCCATGGGATTAACATGGGGAAACCCTTCCCAAATTCCTCTGAATGTAATGCATGCCCAACCATCTACGTCCTATTTCGGGAATCAGCCAATGATGTCTCCTCAAACACAAAATCCATACGCTGGTCATGGCCATGGTTTTTACTAGAACCCTGGCCAACAACCCAACTTTTCCTGGCAACCTGGTGCCAGTCAAACTACAGGCCTCTTTTCCATGGTTATCATCAACAACAACCAAAACTACCTTTCTTGGCAACCTTACATTTTTCATACTTGACAAGGTTGTTGAATGACTCCATTTTTCATAATCCACGTTGGCCCCCTATGTCGACGAAATTGCCTTCGGACATACCCAAGTTCAAAGCCAAGCCTAATGAAGATCCAGGGGATCATGTGACTACCTTCCATCTTTGGTGCTAGTCTAATTCGTTGAAATATGACTCCGTCCAATTGCGATTGTTTCAACACACTCTCATTGGGAGTGCTATGAAATGGTACATTGAGCTTGATCACTCGAGATATTCTTCCTTTGGCGAATTGGAAATGGATTTCCTAAACCATTTCCAATTACCTGTGAGATACGATGTCGACACATAATTGCTGGCCAATTTCACACAGACAAAAGCAAACCATATCTCTGACCACATCTGAGAATGGAGATGTAGAAAGAGTTTGATTAAGGTACCAGTCCCACCAACATTCCTACTTGAGTGGTTCCTTAAGTCTTTGGTCCCACAACTATCCAAAGATGTCGCAATGTCGAGATTGTTTTCCAAAGAAGATGCCATCATGAGAGCTCAACAGATTGATCTAATTTATTCTCAGTCTGGTTTACTGTATGATATTTTTCCGAATGCACCATGATCCATACTTGATAAAACTAGACAAAGAGCTAGACCACATGTCAATGGTATTGTAGGTTTAGCACAAACAAAGATCACTGAACAAATGAAAAAAAAAATTGTAACAATTGTCTATATAACACACAGTGGCCAGCCAAACTACTATTTCAGCTGCTCCCCCTACCCAAACGTCGGATGTACACAGTGTGAAATTGACAAATCCAAAGGCCACCCAGTAGCCTGATGGAAAGAAAAAACAATGTAAGAAGGGTAAGGGGGATAAGAAACCAACTAATAATGTTGGTGGGGGCAACACTGAGAAATGGAAGGTGAAGCATTACACTGATTCACAAATCGGGAAATCAAAGATAGGAGAATCAAAACGCATGAAGCCCAAGTTTGTGAAGGTGATCATAGTCGTTGATCGAGGCAAGTCATGGACCATTGATATAGCATGACAAAGTTCAGAGTTCAGGAGTTTGAACCTCTAATAAAGGAAGTGCTCTAACTCTTGACATTGCGAGTCTTGAAGTATTGAAGTATGAAGAGGAGATCTGGACCGTCGGATCACTGAGGGTCTTGGACCATTGATCTGGCATGATGTACTTCAGAGTTCAGGAGTTGGGAGAGTCGAGGTATTTCACAGCAAAATATTCGAAGTGTGAAGTTTCAAAGTGCTTTCTTGATTAGCATGTGGTGACAGCCAGTGGTCACATCAGAGGAGAATAGGGGAAGGAGCTAGTGTTTCTAGGCTCTACCTCAGAGTTTCGAGAGTTGGGAGATTCTAGGTGACTCACAACAAATTATTTGATGCATGAAGTCACAAAAAGGATTTTAGATAGGTGTCTAATCACAGTTCGTGGTCATGTGAAAGGAAGGGCTTAGTTAGAAACTATAGCACCTAGTGTGTATTTTTCTCTGTAAGGGAAATGGCGCCAAAGGGATGAGCACATGGAGGTTCTCTCTGTAACTACCAGAAAGGACTGATGGTATCTACCAGACAATTCAAAGAGATTTAGGGTGATCGCCAAAGGAGCTGAATATTCTCGAGATAACTTCCATTGGAATGAAGACTCATCATAGAGAAAATTGACAGATGGAAAAGTGTCGAAGATTGTAACTGCCAGAGAGGATGAAGATTTGCGTGCATGATCTGGCAGAGGACTTGGCATGATAAATATATGTAGAAAACATAAGAGAAGTGGCATCTTCAATTGTGATTCATGTGTGTAGAATAGAATCTTGAGGTGTGCATGCAGAGACAGAGCAGAAGAACATAAAGTGCAAGATGATGCAAGCAGGAATACACTGATGCAGGCAGAGAAGAGAAGTATAACATAATAGTGATGTGACTGGTAAGCCATTGACAAATACTATATCACTGTAATAAATTTCTATAACAAACTTTTGTATATCAGGGTGGTAGGGAGGTTCAAGGGAGGATTGTTTTCCTCAAAGTTTCAAGTGGGTGCTTGAACATAGGGAGTTGTAGCTTCAATATGGTTGCAGCAAGAAAAACTAGGGTGGTAGGGTGGTGCAAGGGAGAACCATTGTTTTCTGTTATACAAGTTGGTTCCTGTGTGACTGGAAGTTGGTGCAGGAACACTAAGGGAGTTGGTTCTTACTTCTAGTGGGTGCTAGAGAAACCAGAGAGTTGGTGCTCTCAGCAGGTTGCATCTTGTAAAAGAGAGGTGATAGCCTCACAAAGAGTTGGTGCTCATAAGAATGATAATGTATAGAAAATAAAGACTACTTATCACATGAAGAAGAAGAGGTTTTCTCCCTTTATGGGTTTCCCCAGGAAATCAATGTCTCTATGTATTTTGTGTGATTGATCAAATATTGTATATCTATGCATGTTAATTTATCAGCAACACATTAAATAATAATATAGAAATATTCAGAAAAGAACCTGAAATTTTTCAGGCTTGTATATATATAATTGATTCACCCCCCCCCTCTCAATTATTTTTCAACATGTTTCACACATCGTATTATCAATATGGAGAGGAACTTGTGGGTTTGTGGATTCTTTACTCTTTTTGGCAGATTTCGGTATTCTGTAATCGTGGGCCTTGGTCGCTATATGAGCGTCACCTTTCAACATGTAAACATTCACGGCTGAGTTATTACCAGTAGACGCGAGGGGTCCTTGACTGCCCCCTTCCGCACCTGAGGATACTGAAGCTGGAGCCATGTTTTGCCCATGTAGAAATGGGTTCGCCAGCACAACAGGTTGTTGCTTCTCTAATATCTTCTGAGCTTCTGCAAGTCGAGGGAACAAATGAGTCGGGTGGTCTTCCATGCAAAGATTACATGGATACTTTGACTTTATCTTCTCTATTTTTCCCTGGCCAACATTGTTATTAACATTTTTGTCCCATTTAATCTTTTTGTTCCATTGTTTCTTATTTCCTTCATGATGTTGGTTGGTCTTCAATTTGTCGACTATACACTGTGTACGTCCAACATTTGGGTAGGGGGAACAACCGAACTGAAGGTCTGAATGGACTTCATTTGTTGTATCGAAAATTGTTGTAATTAATTTGACAACAGATCAGTGGAATTTCCTTGTGTTGAGCCCACAATACCATCAGCATGGGGTCCATACTTTTGTTTTTCCTTGTCAAGGATGGACCTTGGCACATCTAGAAATATCTCATAGAGCAAGCCAGACTGAGAGTAAATCAGTTCAAGTTGTTGTGCTCTCATTATCGCCTCCTCCTATGAAAACACTCCCAAATTTGCAACATCCTTGGATACAACTGGTACCAAAGACTCCAGGAACCACTCCAGCAAGAAATCTGGTGGGACCCATACCTTAATCAAGCTCTTATAACGTCACCATTCTTGGATGCGATTAGAGATATGATCGAACTTAGTCTGCTCAAAGTTGGCCAGCAATTCAGTGCTGACATCGTATCTCATGGCTAGCTGGAAATGGTTTCGGAAGACGATCGCCAAATCGTTAGAGTAAGAATACCTCGAGCAGTCGAGCTCAATATACCATTTCGTGACACCCTCAATAAGAGTGCATTGAAAAAGGTGCAATTGTATGTAGATTTCTCGCAACGAGTTTGACGAGCACCATAAGTGGAAGGTTTTCATGTGATTACCTGGGTCTTCTCTAGGCTTGCCTTCAAATTTTGGAATGTCCGAGGGAAACTTAGTTTGCATGGGGGGCCAATGTGAATCATGACAAATTGGGTCATTGAGAAACCTTAACAAGTATAGCAAATGTAGCATTTCCAGAAATGGTAGTTTGGGTTGAGTACTACGTAGAGGAAAAAGGGGTCCTGGAGTTTGACTGGCACCGGGTTGCTAGGAAAAGTTGGAATACTGAGAAGTGTTTTGGTAGAAACCGTGGCCTTGACCAGCATACAAAAAATACATTTGTTGGGATATCATCGACTGACTCCTGTAATTGGATGACATAGGTTGGGTAGGGATTTCTCTCTACATTTGTTCCAAGTATTTTGGAAGGGGATTCCCCCAGCCGATCAGACGGTCATAGGTATTGAACCTTGCCCGAGATTCCATTGATCATGGAAGGGGTTCCCCCCGACCGACATCCCTTATGAGGGAACTGATCCCTGCCAAGGATTCCAAAGTCCATGTGAGGAGAAAACTCATGTACTTTCCCCCTGTGTAGGAATAGTACCCTGCACAGGGTTATGTTGTCCAAAATCGGGGTTTCCCCCAGCCGATATGATAGTCGAATAAAAGGCGTTATTCCCAAATGCATTGAAAAAATAGAACGACGTGGATCCCACTAGCATAGTGTAAGACAAAGGTCCTAAAATTCCTGCTACAAACAAGTTGTAGTTAGCGCTAGGCCCGGTGGTTTGCGGGAAAGCACTGCTGAGCAAGGGGGACGAAGGAGGTATATGACCCCCACCGTAAAGGATATCATTAAAGGGGACTGAAGTTCCCTCGATAGACCCTTTCCCATGATATTTTGAGCTCCCTGCCCCAAGACCCATGGTGTGTAAGGTGGAGTAGGTAAGGACTGACTTTGAATAGAAGTTGGGCATTCCATATGAGAATGGAGGGCTCGTTGGACTCTGTGTAAATGGATCATTGGTCCTCAGCGATGACTGTATCAAACCATTTTCTGAGGTAGAGAGAGTCGAGACCATTGTGGTCTGCACTAGCAAAGCTAGGTTAAGAGGTAAGATACCTGTTGTGGTAGTAGTCGAACCGGGAGTATGAGGACTCTCGAATGAAGTAGCAACATTTTCTTCCATGGTTTCTTGTAATACTATCTGATTCTCCGCAGGTGTCACCTTAGGAGGGACAACTTGTACTAATATTTGTGCTAACAAGTCGGTGATCGAAGGGTTGGCTAGCCTGAGAGCTTCCGCTCCAAGCTCAAAAACTGTAGGTTCCTCCAGAGTCGAATAATCTACTCTTGGAGTAGCATCAGGCACAATTTCTTGTGGCCTGGTCACTTCGAATGACCCTTGTTGGTCAAGTCTTCATTGTAATGGTGGTGGTGGTGGCTCTAATGTAATCGATGGCAGGCCCTAAAGCCTTTACGACCGACAGAGCTCTTGATATTCCACTTTTTGAAAATATCAAATGACATAGTAAGGCTTAATTTGCGTTTAAAACCAAGCACACACTAGAAAAATTCCTATAAGGCAAATCAAGCAAACAACTATCATGTAGGAAGAACATTTACGCCAGCCAAGACTAGAGAAACTAATCGGTGCAAGTGAAATTCAAACAAAGAAGCACCCTCCGGGTATACTCTTCAAAGTGTGACCCAAATTCTGCCCTAGGTATTGTAGTATACCCTCATAATCACCTATGTAAATCCCTAGAATATGGGAAACTAAGTTTCCATCTCTCAAATAGTCACCAGGAGGGTACATTCGACAGACGTGTGGACGAAAATGAGCAGGATAACAAGTCTGAAACCCATTAAGGGTATCAAAATTAAGTGGTCTAGAAGACAATAGAGGATCTCAAATGGATTTGAGGTCCACGAATATTAGTAGGAAAATGAAGTCGGTATTATTCCCACGACGGATCCTCAATATGTGTTCCTCACTACGTTTAGTCCAACGTTGAAGGGGTTATCTCCATTTCCTTTCCTCATGCGACCTCATGTTTAGCCCCTATGTTAGAGGGGGGTCCCAGATAAATTTTACGTCACTATAATTTAACACTCCCTAGATCTGACTCCAATGTTTGTTTAATAGCCTTTAAGAGTTTCCTCTCCAACCTAATTCAAGGCCCTAACCCTAAACTAGTTGGTTGACTCTACAAACATAAAAAGTCTAATTAATTTTAGATTTAGCGTTCATTTTAATGGCTTGATTTACTCAAGGGATATGGTGGTGAAACTAGTGATGTTATAAGAGATGAAAAAGAGGAGAAAAAGATGAAACTTGAAAGCAAAATTACTTCTAATCAAATGCAAAGTTTTACAACTAACTCTTTGTAACCAACTTTTTTTCAACTAAATTTTTCAAGATCTTTGAAAAGAAGACCTAAAAAGAAATTTTTCTTGACTACAAGCTACTTATGTTTCAAAAAATCAGTAAAGAACTTAAAAACAGACTCTTTTTCCTTTTTGTAAATAACCAACTCTATCTACTTTACTAAACTAAAAATGAAAAATTCTTTTTTTTTTAAACTGCTTCAAACATAAAAACTAAAATAATTTGTTTTTCTCTTTTTTCAAATCAAGTGATAGGAGTAAAAAGAACAATAAAACAAGACTGAAACAAATCTTTAGCCCACTGCGGATCGCAGGGAATCACTAAAAAAACCAAACAGGAAGATCAATAATTCAAAAGACTTGCTTAAAACCCTTTCATAATTAAACACAAGAAACTAAAAAAGACAAGTAAATTGAATTCTAACCCAATATGTGGCTGTAAAAACAAAAAATCTGAACTAAAATAGGAAACCCTGATAGGTATAAACCTAAATTAGGAAAGAGGTCAGATTCCTCTTTTCAAAAAACAATTCCTAAACTAGAGACGTTGTTGTTGCTTCAGGAGACTGCATATGTACATGGGATATTTACTGAGCAGAGCACATATGTAAATGAGCTGACTCAAGGCAGGGCACATACACCTCTATATTTCTTAAAAAAAGAAGAAGAAACAGACAGTCTTATAGGGCAGGGAGAACTGGTATTGCACCTGAAGGTGACCATAGTCCCCTAAAAGACTCAGAAAACTCAACAGAAACTCGAAAGCTAGAAAAGCCAATTAGACAACCCGAAATCCCCTAAAACACCCTAGAGGCTTGCCCAATATGGTTGCCAGTTCTGCTAGCGGGAAAAACACCCCTATGACTACACTAGGGTTCATAATGTAGGCAGATCGATTAACCATCTAAAATTCAATTAATTCTCTAAATTAACCCAAACATACCAAAACTCGTATGAAGAAAGAAAGGAAAAGGAGATCGGGTAACTATACCTCTAATCCCATGTCTGGTGATGACCTCCTCGCGCTTGGAAGTTTTGTTGACTGCACGCTTCCTCCCAAGGATGACCTACATCCAAATATTGACAAACAGAAAAATACAAGCATGCTATTCCATATATAAGTTAGGGTTAGATGTTAGAATGTCAAATGTAAATCAACAAAAATATACAAGACACCATTTGGTACAAGAAAATTAATTATTTTATTAATAACACAATGATTATACCTTTAGAATCAAAGTTGGCTACTGCTCCACGAACCTAGTTTGGGCTCCTCTTCACCAAGCTCCAAGTGCACCTTTGTATAAACTTCTCCTCTCAACCTTCTGATATCTTCTTGGGAAGTGAATGGGCTAAATGGGGGGAGTATGGGGCTAATGAGGGAATGCTGAGTCAATTCTCACAAAAGGGCTGCAATATCTTGGGCAAGGAGGGGAAGTGAAATCGGGCATAGTTTCAATGTTCTTATTCTTAGCTTTGGAATGAGACCCCAAAACCTCCTTTTATATGACAAAAGGATGGTTATTCGGTTGGGTGATGGGCTATAGAAGGTATATTAGTTAGGAAACTACCCAATAGCCCATAATCTCAACGAATTCCTTGCAACGTTTTGTTTTTTGCATCTTTTGCAGTATACGCGGGATGTAATGGTGAAACATGCATATGTACGTGAGATGTAGTGGTGTAGAAATCATATGTATGCGGGAAGTAGTGATGCAGGGTGCGTACATCTTCAAAAAATTGGTTTTTTAAGAAGAGCAACTCAACAGTGCTTTGGAAAACAATGCAAGTAAGAGGGCCAAGGCCATGTATGCATGTGTAGAGAAATTTAGGGTTATAACAAATAGGCATAAAGACTTGAAATTTGAAAATTTTGTCACTCAATAATAATTGATACATTTATCAATGGAAAGGGACCTATAAATACATCCCTTTCTAAGCCTTCGGCCAAGTGAAATGGTTATGAAAAAGATAGTTTTTAGGGTGTCACTCAACTGCTTGACTCTAATGGTAGTCCTAACAAGGAGAAGTTGTGTCTATCTCAGGAGAAGAGAATTGTCACCAATGGCTCTGTCAGGCCACAACATACAGAGATGACAATTGATATTATCAAGGGAATGGAGCTTGTAAATTCATTTATTTCAGAAGTTGAGAAGTCTTCCTTGCTTAGTGATGGGGAGCAGAAAAATGATGGGGTGGAAGAACTTCATATAAAAGAAGATGATAGTAAAAGAATTATATCCCTTTCTCTCACGAATGATATTCAAGACCAAAATTACTACATGTATTCACATTCAACACTTGCCTATAATTCTTTTGAAGTTCCTATGTTAGATCACGAGACTGTGAAATGCAATTTTGGCAATGAAAATGGCATCGTGACTGTAGAGCTTCTTACAACAAAGGTATCTTCAATGGAGACTCCAAATAGGGATAGTAGTGGATATGAGAATGAGACAAAAGGAAGTAAGAAGAAACTTATGGAGGAAAATATTTCCCCAAAGCCTTCAATTCAGAATGAGAAACACAAGGTAGGCTCGGGGTCTCCTGTTACAAGAGTAGAAGATCAACTTAACGAGGTGAAATTGAGAGCTAACTTAAAAAAAACTTTATGTTTATTTTTATAAGTAACAGTAATTACACAGTTGTGGATGATCCATCTATCCAAGGCTTGATATTACTTTGCAGGAACAAGGGTTACTGAAAGCTTTCGTTTCAACGGGCCAATCAAAGGAGGCTAGAGTAGCCATGGTAAATTATTATACTATGTGCAAATCACATATAATCTTGCATCCCAGTAAATCTAATACTTGGCTCTTATGTACATTTATGCAGATGTTTCTTATATTTATTTATTCTCTTCCTTACAAAATTAGGTTTCACTTTACATTTTTATCCATTAGCGATAAAAATAAAATTATATTAGGAAATATTGTTCCATCATTTTTTGAGACCAAGGATATGTACACATCAGGAGAAAAAGTAATTGGATATGCAAACTAGGATTTTGTGCAAACCTGAAAAACACCAGTAATTTAAACATGAGGCTTCATCTTATGATCTCAAGTTAAGGTAAATCTCTTTTTTCCATTGTAATTAGGAATCATTTATAAGTATGTTATTTAAGTATTACAATAAGTCTTCTCATAATCCTTTTTATTGGTATCCCCAACTATGTTACCAAGTACATTTTATCTAAAGTTTATTTTTTCTTGTAATGACTTATACACATGGTTGACTAGATTATAATGCAGGCCAAATGATCAAAAATTGATTTATTGGTATTCACATTTACTCTAATACCAAACTGATCTATAGCAGGTCCTCTTTGGTGCTCTGATACCTCTTGATCTAAAAATTATGGTTATCGGATTCAATCTAATTCCATTGGGTTGTGGGATACCTACTAAACCATATGTTGTAGGATACCCTTCAGAGTTCTGAAATTTTCCTTAATCTTTACTATCACCAGCTCCACCTTTTGAGAATGCTTCCTTTACTATTGCAATTTTTGAGTTTATAGACTTGCATGATTATATTTTGAAACCTCGATGTGTCTTCCAATATACATTCCTTTCTGCCTATATCACACAAAGATATGTCCTACAGTCTTTCTTGACAATGAAGTGCCTTAACTAAGAATTTCGCAACTCATGTTGATGTTATAGAGAAAGGAAGGACATCCAATTACACATGTAACAAGATTGTGTAAAAATGAAATCATTTTATTAATAAGAAATAGTTACATCAATGAAGTTCTTGTTGCATTCCCTGTGGGTTAAGATCTCACTATCCTAACTCTATCTTTTTTATCTAAGATAACAACTACCAACATGCTTACAAATATAAGTGATAAACCCTAGAGAATAAATTATCTCCTCGAATCTATTTTTCTATATTTATATGAACATAGTGTTAACATGATTTAAAACAGAGAAGGTATGGGATGTATTGCATCTAGTGACCATTTTTATTGCGGTATCTTCTATAATGTTTTCCCATTTGTTGGTATTTTGTATCTTTTGTATTGTTCAACTTGTTGAATAGTTGATATCCCTACTCGCTGCATTCCTTTTGTTGTGGCCTTCTTGAATCTACAAAAATTTGGATTTGTTTCTTGTCAATCTTCTTGCAATCCAGTGGACCCCTAGAAATAGGTTTTATGGACATCCCATGTCTTTGCAACAGTTGCATTGTGAGCCTCTTTAGAATTTGTGGATGTTGGTGTTGTGTTCCTTTTGGATCTACATAACTATGTCCTGCATATTTTTCCACTTTTCACTTGTGTCCCTTTGTACTACCCCACAACCTACATGTCTTTTCCTCTGCTAGACATTGCAAATTAGACTTTGTGGTTTTGTGTTTCTCTCCAAATATCCAATCCATAAATTAACACCTTATGTTTCTTGTGATAAACTTTGCCACTCATATGGTTTTCATTCTCGCGGAATTTACCTTAGAGATCTAACTCAAATTAGAAGGTGTAATTACTTTATGGTTCATAGTTTAATTTGCAAGATTATTATTCAAAATTCTCATTATGAAGAATTTATTAGGAATTCCTAATTAGTTGAATGAATGGTTGCTTCCCAACCATTGTGTATGAAGGAACTCAATGTGTATAAGATGATTCCCTTTTCAAGTTAATTTTCATCATGAATGAAATCATTATTGTATATGTTTTACATCATCCGTCTTTGTTGATCATGTGTATGTAAGTAAACAAAATGTTGTGTTGAATAAGAGAATATTGTTGTTCTTTGTGTTCTTATCAATATTGTTGTTTTCTACATTCACTTGTTTATTCAAGTTTATATATACATGTTTTTTCTATATATTTTGTTTCATTGAGATTACTCTAAACCTGTAACTTCTATTGTTCCACCTTAATGATGACCAGTGTTGGTGTGTGTTCCTTTAATACACATTTAAATTTCTTGTCCAATTTTGTTTCTACCCAACAGAGGTTGAGTTTCTATACACGCCTTATTGAATTAACCACTTCCTTTCAATATTCACAATCCTTGATTTGATCACCTTTAGGTCTTCCAAAACTTTATTAATAATTATTTCTTTGTGTCTTTTGGTTTGTATTAGTGTCTTAATCGATCCCAATGGACTCACTATTTAAGACATGTGGCGAAAACAATGATATTCCAGTGAGTCGAGAATGAGAAGGTTTTCGAAAATACCTCAAAGTTTACCTTACCATTATTTTCCCTTTCCTTATCAACTCCTGGTACTAGAAATTTCCCTATAGGTCCTTTTCTTTTCTCATGATCCATGTTGACGCTTGAAATAGTCTCATAGCCTAAGGGGTTTCTAACAAACCTATCAGGGAAGTTTCCCCTTGTTTTCAATAAGAATTTCCCCTTGTGGAATCAATACCAACTCCCAATGGATTTGAATGGAAAATTTACACTCACTCAATCAACAAATCAATCACAACAAATTTGTCACTTTGAAACTAGTGTTGGGATAATAAGAAAGTATATCTATAGTTACATCTTCAACAAACCTTAATCCAATTATCAAACCAACATATTTTTTGTTGGATCCATGATAGACTCAAGGTTCATGGAACATGTTCAACACATACCCAGTGTAGTCTAGTGTGCCAACATATTCAATCTTCCAGGAGGAAGGAGGTCTCTCCCAAGGCACGTATGATAGTTGTCATATGATTAGGGTGAAGAATGTTAAATATTTAGTGGGTGAGTTTATTCCTTTACTTATATTTTAATCACATTCAGTTAAACTGACATAATTGATAGCAATATTATCAATCACAATCACATACAACTCATCTAGATTTTATTTTATTCCAGGTAACATATCTTGGGGGAAACCACCTAGGGACTTCCCCTCATTCCAAGTATGGTACCTAGGGTAAACCCTATATTCTTCAGGGCACACGTCTAGGTTCACAAATTTATGAATAGAATATATATATATATATATATATATATATATATATATATATATATATATATATCATTAACAATTGTTTCTCTAAGGGAAAACATGTCACAAATTGGGATTTGAACATGGGTGGGTAGGGTAACAAATTTTCCTCACAACCACTCGAGCTAAACCCAATTGACAAAAATCATATAGATATAACATGAACACAAACACATAAGTAGAACAAGTCACCATTGCATTATTAGAATGATTAATATAGCATAACTTCGTCACTTAACTTGTGACAGGGTGCATGAATCTCAATTCTCAACTACCACAATGACAATCATCTCTAATCTCTCAAAAAGATCTCTTTACATCATTATAATTCTCACATATATAGGTGATTGGAGTGACAAAAAAGGATTCATGAATTTAATAGTGAATGTTTTGTTTGTGACCCACTCATCCAAAACAATACAAAATAATTTGCATATTTAGAGACATGTGTAGATGACCGGGGGAAATTGGGTGAAAAGGTTGTATAATATGACTCCTCAACCTTTGCATACTAAAGTTTAAGAAGAAATGTGTACTCATCCTTTTGTCATCTCTTGAATCCTCTAGATTTGTCTTATACTAAGCTTTACTCTGCATCAGTATGTGTCCTTAGAGAAAATGTAGATGATCAGGAGAAATTGCGTGCAAAGGATGTATAGGATGACTCCTCGACCTCTATGTACCTAGATTTTTGCAGAACCGTGTACTCAAGATTTTGTAGTCTCTTGGCTCCTATGGATTTGTCTTCTGCTTAAATCTACTCTGTACCAACACTTAGTTAAAAATGAGCTAGAGCAACTCATTGACCACACCTTCCAACTCATCCCTGAGATGGGTTCTATGTCTCATTCTATAAAAGGGCCTCCAAGTTTGGAAGTTCCCTAACTACTGCATCCTTGAATTTAGTGTATTTCTCAAAAATAATGGTCCACTTTTGGCTAGCCTCTTGAGTTTTCTAGGAATGTTCAACTACTAATGATTTTGTCATTTATTTCAAAGTGGGTATTTCTTGCATAAATTTCTCCATATCAAGCTCGATGTTTTGTTTCATCTTTTTTGTTTTGTGAATTGAGACTGAGCTTTTCCTATAGGTTCTTGTGCTTGGTTCCTTAACTTGTTCTTCTCATCCTCAAGAGTATATCATATTTACAATGTGCATTGTGTTTCTCCCATCTTATCATATGGAGTGTCTCATGTGATGGCCTTGGTGTCTACTTTTTCATATTCTTCTTGCAATGGCTCTATGTGATACTGTATTCCATACTTTGGAAATGCCAACATATCCTTGTTTTTTTAGGAATTTATCCACAGACTTTGGAATTTCAACCATAGCTACTCTAGTTTTTCTATCCTCACTTGCGCTTACTTGATTACAAGTTGTGCATGCCAAATTAGCATGCACACCATCCAATAGGGATGGTGTGCATGCCAATTTGCATTCACAGTAGCCCAAGGGCTAGCGTGCTAGTGTGTGTGCCATATTGGCATGCACACCAGCCAATAGGGTTGGTATGCATGCCAATTTGGCATACACAACAGCCTTAGGGCTGGTGTGCATGCCAAATTGGCATGCAGACTCATATGGCCAAGACCACTCAAATTGGCATGTGATATTCACTTATCATTTCATTGATATTCAAAATAATGAATATAGACATCTCATATTTATAGGAATTTTTAAATAATATTGCAATAAATGTGTGTATATACAAGTGAAGGTGGAGATTCCACCTAAGGTATGCTCTCACCTAGATGCATTAAAACATGTAATTATCACAATGACTTATCTAGCTATATAAGTCAAAAGGTGCACATGATATGCACATGCTTATTTAAAATATGCACATGCATAATAGAAATAGTAAAAATGACACTTAGGTAAATTTAACATAAATGTGTAAATACACCAACACAACACCTTAAGTGAAATTTAAGAGAACATGAGAATGATTCAACAAAAATGAGTCCCATCACAAAGGACTAATCAAATACTCATATATAATCAAGAAAACCATATGAAATGAGAACCCCCTATGGACACAAATGCATCTCATCGAAGTGCATGGATAAATTACTATTACAACCATTGAGTGAGTAACAGTAGGTTCTTTGTATGAAGATTTATTTGAGAAACAAAAATCTTAAAAAATGGTAATCATAAATAATTACCCGAGGAAGCATTGCACACCATCCCCCATATTGCTAAACTAGGTGGATGTAGATGATGACAATGGATGTCACATACATGGTTAAAGGAAGCATGTGTTGAAGTTGATTATGAAATTGAACAACCCAAGGGATGGTGTTCATGCCAATTTGGCATGCATAGCATCCTTATGTCTTTTATACTATTTTACCTCTTATTCATATTATTCTCTGGTTGTATCATTTGGCTTTGAAGCTTCTACCTTTGGCGCATTTTGGAAAGTTTTACATTCTTTATTATTTCATCGAAGGGGAGGAAGGATCCATTATATAATATCTAATACCAACAAAAGCACAAATATTTACAAAATGGTTGATCTTAGAGTTTACAAACCATTATTGTATTATATTAACCAACCTCTTTTTTTCCACTATATCCTGATAATTTTACTTATTATATACATGTTAGAACCTTCTTTCCATGCTAGTATCAATTATAGAAACAGTTAATATTGCAAAAAGATAATTTTTTCAATTGGTTTCTCTAGAGAATTTCCTCTAGACCTTGTTGTTCTTCCAGTGAACCTTGATATCATTGCTCTAGTATTGATGAAATACACCTCTCTGAAAGAAGATATCTTCATTATTTAAACTTTCATTATTTCAGAAGATGTATGAGAAATGGGTCCCAAAAGATACCTTGTCAACAATATTAACTTTGTTTTTTAGGTGAAGGGCAAGGGATAAGTTCCAAGAAAACAAAATGAGGCTAAAAACATTGTAAGGAATTTGGAACCTCGTTGTGGTGGCTTGGAGTGACAATAGATAAAAGCCCTCTCTCATTCATATCAAGCTTAGCCTGTAGTTGCAACCGACATATTGCAATATAATGTTTCTTATGATAACAAACCTGTAGAGATTTGATGATGCTCTCAAAGAATTACATCACATTTCCAATCACCTTCCCAAACACCTTCTCAATAAAGATTAAATTTATGTTCATAAACATGAGGGGTGCTACTAACATGTACAAAAAACATAATGTGGATGATGTTGCAAACAACACAATAAAATTTCTATTTAGAAGAATTGATGGTCGAATGCTTGTAGGCACCATGGTCATGTGGGAATTGTCCATACAGACCTTTTGGACCTTATGGAACTCAGTTACATCACTCGGTTACAATTTTGTGCCACCAGACAAAATTGTCATTGTCTCCCTGAATGGCTTCAGGAGGCGAGTTGCAACTCACCATAACATGCAAATTGTGCTTCATATCAATGAACCGTTAGTTTCGTTGGACTCTTGGAATTTGATTACAGCTAGGGGGACCCTTCTCCTATGATTCCATCGTTTGTAAAAGTGTTTGTTAGAGGATATCTAGAACTAGAGTTTTTATTAGTGAAGCACAATGCAAATCCGACACATGGGGTTAATTTTCAAAACCCTTTTGTCAGGTGACTATGGGCATCGTGGTCCCATGGGGTCATGGTCCCATGGGCATCATGTTCCCATGGGAATCAGGGAAAGTAAATGGCATGTCAAGTCAAGGCAAGGCATGTCAAGGAAATGCATGGAAATTCCAAGGAAATGTATGGAATGTCAAGGTAAGGACTATGGAAAGGCATGGCATGTCAAGGCAAGGAAAGGCATGTCAAGGAAAGGAAATGCATGGAATGTCAAGGCTAGTAATGGGATTTCAAGGAAAACCATGTCAATTCAATCCATGGCATGTTAAGGAAAGGCATTTCAATGAAAGTGAAGGTTTGTCAGGGCAAGGCATGTCAAGGAAAGGCAAGGCATGTAAGGGAAAGGCATGGAAAGGCAAGGAAAGGAAAGGAATGTCAAGGAAAGGCATGGCATGTCAAGGCAAGGCAAGGAAATTCATTGCAAGGCAAGTTGTGGTAAGTCATGACAACATATGGAAACACATGGAAGTTCATGGCAAGGAAAAACATGTCAAGGCAAGATGACGCAACCCCTCCTCAACCCGCAGGTCGGAAGGTCACGTACACAGGATCTTTTCCCTTACACTGGCTCGAAGAGCTCTCATAAATGGCTCCTCTATTTCCCTTTCAGGAAATCTTCACCCACAATTAACTTCGAGAAATTCCCCCTTATACTTCAGGAGATCTGAATTCCCACTTTCATGAATCCAGGGGTCAAGTGCCTTGTCTCTCAATCTCTGAAACCCAAAAGCAATCAACACTTGACCTTTATTTCTCTATTTTGGGTTTCTCCTTATCGCAATTTCAGGATTTGCGATGTCAAGCAACTCGTCCCCTCGACTCCTGAAACCTGATTTTCTGAACCTCTGATGTGCTTGCAAAATCTGACTTTTCAACAACCCTCTATTCCATCGGGACTTCGAACTTCGCGATTTTGCAAATCCTGATCTGAATATTTCGGGACTTCACCCCTCAAAACCCTGAAATGGTCAACGAAATTTAAATTCCATGTCGATTAGTGTGCCACCCATCCACCCTGCTGATTCCTATGTCCCACACGATCCTTTCGTCCCTTCGGGACTTCGTGTTTCATGATTTCGCGAACCCTGTTGCAAGGATTACGGGACTTCAATCTACGAAACCCTGAAATAGGAATTTACGTGCAAATACAACAACTCCTATTGGCTTAAATCTACGGTTCTACCTCTCCTGAGCTTGAACCTTTGGGAATACTCGTTGTAACTCCCCTGCCCCTCCGTGAGATCTAACGGCTCACGGGACTTCGCGAACTCTCCACAGAGAATTTCAACCGTCCGTCTCTTCTCTTCCCAAGGACTCCTGCAACTTTTGACCAAGTGGTTTTTCCACGGTACTCTACTGCCTGTGACGCAAATTTGTAACACCTTCTCACCGTCCACTAAACAAACTTCCTGTGCTTCCTTTAATGGTTTTGAAGGTTTTTTCCTTCCTGACCTTTCTCCAACTCTGAGTCTTGAAGAATATTCCTGCGTGCACTCCTTGTGGAAATTTCACACACTCTCAAGTGTTGAACTTCATTCGACTCTGTGCACTTCCTGCAGTAGCAGTATCTCAATACTTCACTCAGGTTCGCAACTCTGAGACTTTACTCGGCATGTGCACTCCTTGCATGGCTCCTGTTCCTAGCTACACTTTTTTGGAAATAAGAACAAAATTTATCTTATCTGAGCTTTTAGAGATGAACCTCTGAACCCTTTGTCAACGCACTCCTTGCGGACAATTCAACTGCACTCCTTGCAGGAACTCTTGCTCGGATAGAGAAACAATTGAAACTCATTTCCTTTACTCTCTCTCTCTCTCAGATTTCAGACATTCAACAAGAAATCATTCATACATAGCATAAAATAAATTGCATGACAGAAAGAGTAAATCATTCATGAGCATAACATTCAAAGATGCATACACAGAGAATATTTGAACACCATGAGTCTGAATCAAAACCTTTTTGTATTAAACCAGAACTTCTGTACATGGAATTCTCACTATAGCTCTTTGCTTCTTTTTTATGCTCTTGCTAATGTTACAATAATACAAGTGAGGGTGTCTATATCTCGTTTCCCTCCTTCCTTCTAAACTGTCGAATCTACACATTAATTTCTATCTACTTGCATTAACTATCATAAATTCCTTCTACCTGCCAAGGACGAGAGAGGATTGCTCAAGGTCCATTTACATTTTACAAGTGTGCCTCCACTTGATGGCTTCATTAATGTTTCAATATATTTCAAAATTTGTGTTGGGTGCTTTTCCAACTGTCTGTTGTCTCCGCACTTGCTCGCTTGAGATGCTCCTGCATCATACTCCCTCGCTTGAAAATTTTCATGGGCTCCTGTCGATGAGCTCACACATGGTCTATCCATGCTTCTGGATCTCTTCTTAATTCTCCCAACTGGCATCTTCAACTGGATGGCCCTTCCACTTGACCAAATATTCAAAGTATTGCTTTCGCCTGGTCTTTTTGTTCACTCTTTTGTCTAGTATGTGCTCCATCTGCGGCTTTTCTACAACTGGCATATGCTTTGTCCACTGGATCAATAGTTTTTCATTTCCCATCCTTGCTTCCTCAACTTTATATGGGTACAAATATGAGATATTGAATATCGGAGAAATTCCGACCCCATTGGGTAATTCAATTTCATAAGCATTTGCCTCAAATTTCTTCAAGACCTTACATGGTCCGATTTTCTTCATCTTAAGTTTATTATATGTTCCTCTCGGGAACCTTTCCTTTCTTAAATGTGCCAGAATCAAATCACCAACCTCAAATTGAAGTTGTCTCCTGAGTTGATCGAGTCTGCACTTATATTCCTGGTTCGAACTCTGCAATTGCTCCTTCACTTAGCTGTGAAGTTCCTTCATCGCCTCTGCGAAATTTTCTACACTAGTGCTCCTAATTGTAGTTTGTTCTGAATCTCTCAATTCATAAATTCCTCTCGAATGCATGCCATAGACAATATGAAATGGACTATGCCCTATACTTCTGTTAACTAAGTCGTTATAAGCAAATTCTGCCTGTGGTAATATGTTGTCCCACTCGCTATGGTGTTCTGTCACCAGGCTCCTCAACAAGTCTCCCAGAATTATGTTTACCACTTATGTCTGTCCATCCATCTGAGGATGATAAGCTAAACTAAACTATAAGTTAGTTCCCAAATTCTTCCATAAGGTCCTCCAAAAGTGTATTATGAACTTAGTGTCTCGATCCGAAACTATGCTCCTTGGCAAGCCGTGAAGTCAAATGACTTCTTTGAAAAATAGATTCGCAATGTGAGTTGTGTCACTAGTCTTCTGACATGGAATGAAGTGTGCCATCTTTGAAAATCTATCCACCACCACAAAGATTGAGTCAAACCCTCTTTGTGTTCTTGGCAACCCCAATATGAAATCCATGCTGACTGCATCCCATGGCCTCTCAAGTATGGGCAATGGTTGATAAAATCCTGCATTATGTTTCCTTCCCTTCGAATGCTGGCAAATTTTGCATCTGTCCACAAATCTCTTGATGTCTTCTTGCAATCCTGGACAAAAATATGACTCATTCAACTTTGCAAACGTCTTGTTGTGACCAAAGTGCCCGGCCAATCCTCCACTATGTTTCTCCTTTAGCAAATTCTCCCTCATGGAGCATTTTGGAATACAAAGTCGATTACCTTTAAATAGTAATCCTTTCTGGATCATGTATTTTTCCCATTGGCTTCTATCTCTGAGAATTGGATTCTCAGTTGCTTCGTACACCCCTTTAAAATCTAGTTCATTTATGTACATGTCCCTGAGATCATCAAAACCCAATGTTTTGACTCTGAACTCCTGCAATAGAAAACACTTCTTGCTCAAAGCATCAACAAATTTATTAGCAGTACCAGAAATATGTTTAATCACAAAAGTGAAATTTTTCATATATTCAACCCATTTAACATGTCTCTGATTTAAATTCTCATGTTGAGTCACAAATCGCAGTGCATGATTGTCACTGTATAAGACAAACTCCTTCGGGATCAAGTAATGTCTCCATTTCTTCAATGCTTGAATGATAGCATAGAACTCCTTGTCATACGTGGATTATTTGACTTTGGCTTCATTCATCTTCTCGCTGAAGTATGCTATCAGTCTGTCTTCCTGACTCAAGACTGCCCCTATTGCAAATCCACTTGCATTGCATTTCACTTGAAATGTCTTCTGGAAATCAGGCAACACCAAAATTGGTTGTTTCGTGATCCTCCTCTTCAACAGATTAAAACTCTTCTCGGCTTATTCTGTCCAGTTAAAATATTTGAGTCTTTTCTTCACTATATCCATCATTGGTGTACTAATCCCACAGAAATTCCTGATGAACTTTCGGTAGAAACTAGCCAATCCATGAGAACTTCTCACCTCAAATATATTCTTCCGTGATGGCCAATTCTTGATTACCTCCACCTTATCTGGATCCATCCTCAATTTATCTGCAAAAATAACAAAACCCAAATAAACGAGCTCTGTCTTCATAAATGAGGATTTTTTCATGTTTATCAGCAGCTTCTCCCGCTGTAGCCTCTGCATCACTATGTCCAAATGTTTCAGATGCTCTGCCATTGTTTTACTGAAAATCAGTATGTCGTCCAGATATACGATAAAAAAAATTCCGATGAACTCCCTTAGGACTTTGTTCATCAACCTCATGAAAGTACTTGGCCTGTTCATTAAGCCAAATGGAATAACAAGCCATTCATACAACCCTCCATTGGTTTTGAATGTTTTCTTCCATTCATCACCTTCTCTCATGCGGATTTGATGATAACCGCTTTTCAAATCAATCTTCAAAAAAAAAAATTGCTCCATTCAAGCAATCCATCAGATTGTCCATCCTTGGCAATGGAAATCTATACCTGATGGTTATCTTATTGATCACCCTCAAGTCAGTACACATCCTCCAGCCTCCTTCTTTCTTTGGACTGAGTACTGTCGAAACAACACATGGACTCAAGCTTTCCCTGACCAAACCTTTGTCCAACAAATCTTGGACTTGTCTTTTGACCTCTTCATTCTCCTGCGACATCAATCTGTACATGGCTTTGTTTGGAAAACTAGCTCCTAGTATGAGATCAATATGATGACTCACACTTCTGATCGGTGGCAACGAACGAGGTAGTTCATCCACTACTATGTCAGCGAACTCTTCCAGTAGTTCCTGAATCTCTTTTGGTAAATCATCCACTCTTGTGATGGTCAAAAAAATCTTCGATTTCTTGACAACAATGAATTGCAGTTCCTCCTTCTTCTTGACCTCTGTAAGAAGTTCCTTCCCACTCATGAGAAGTACAGTGTTTCTTACTTCAAGTTTCACCTCCTTATCCTTGATTGGAAGCAACATGTGAGTTCTCCCATTCTTCTCTAGGGTGTATGTGTTCATTTTCCCATCATGGATCACATTCCTATCATATTGCCATGGTCTACCCAACAATAGATGACAAACATACATAGGAATAACATCACATAATATCTTATCATTATATACTCCTATCTTAAATTCAACTAAACACTGTTTTGTGACAGTTACCTGATGTCCATTTTGTAGCCACGAAACTCTGTATGGGCTTGGATGTTCAATCGTCTCCAGCTCCAGATTTTCTATGATCTTTGTTGAAACGATATTATCTGTGCTACCACTGTCCACAATGACCTTGCATACCCTGTCCTTGGTCTTGCAAGCAGTATGAAAAAGTTTATTTCTTTGGAATGAACTCTCCACCTCCTTCTCTGGTGTCAAAAGATATTTTCACATCATCAACGATCTTCCGCCTTTAGTATCTTCTGCCTCAACATTCCACCTTTGCGCTTCGGCGATGTGAGTTTCTCCTCCTTCTTTCTTTTTGTTTGGACACTCATAAGACTTGTGCCCAGTCTTTCCACATGTGAAGCATGTTATTACTCCACCTCTTCCCCTTCATCTACCTCTAGTATGAGGAAAAATATTATTATCAGCATAATCTCCTCTCTGTTCGGTATGTTTCCCTCTCTGTTCAACATATTTCCCTCGCTGTGAGGTTCCACCCCTCTCAGTTCAAGTCTGAGGTTTCTTCCATTCCTCCTTGGGTTTTTGGTTTTTATCCTGGGAAACTGATTTTCCTCTGGGATGACTTCTGCCTCGACCTCGTTGAACCTTCTTTCGGCTCAGCTTCTCTTTAGCTTTTAGATCCATCTGATAAGCATCTTCCACTATTCGGATGGTTATCATGCTCATCTCATCCTGAATGTCGTATCTCAGGACATTCATGCATCTGGAAACCTTTTCATCATCGCTTTCCGGATGACCTACCCTGATGTTCATCCTATAGAATTCTTCAGTGTATTCTTTCACTGTCGTCAGCTTCTGTCTCAAGTTTTGAATTCTTTGAAATAGATTAATTTGGTAATATCTGGGGATGAATTTCGCCTTCATCTTCACGATCATTCTATCCCAGCTCTTGATCTTCTTCTTGCCTTTGCAGCATCTGTCAACTTGTAGTTCATCCCACCACAATGCTGCATGTCCCTTTAATCTCATGACAGCATGTTTGACCTTCTTGTCCTCTTCAACATCTGTTATAACCCTAAATTGCACCACACATGCTTACCTAGCATCAGGCCAACTCATATCCCTTCATTGCCAAAACATATGCTGAACAACTCTTTGGAAATCCTCTTGTGTCAAGGCCCACGCGCCCTAACCCATTACTGCATGCGTGTGCATGCTGGCTGGCTCACTATAGCACAGGTGTACCTAACAAAGCACAAAAAAAGGAAAGTTGTCGACGGAACAAAAATCTATGGGTTAGTTAACTGAAACTCCCAGCCATGCATGGTCGAGGGTTCGTCCAAAACCCTAGCTCCTTCTAGCCTATAAAAGAAGGGGTAGGGGTACCATTTGGAAAGAGGAAAAAATATAGCGAAGAAACTCTGCCCATTTACACAATCCATTGTCCCAACCCTTTAGCCTTTCCTCATGCCAAAGGAGATTTAATGCAAAGCAGTTGGAGGACAGAAGAAGAGGAGCCCAGGATCAGGATCATGGAGCGGTGGCCGGTCTCGACTTTGATTGTAAGTTGACTCATTTTTCAAATAATAAAAGAATACTTTTCCTGTCCCAATGCATGAGTTATCTATGGTTTGGTTAATTTATGCTTAATTTATAACCCTCGAGTAGAGAAGTAGCATGCATGCATAGTTGTTTGTCTTGATTGCAGGTCATCTTTGGAAGGAGCAGCGCAAGCAAGTGGTCAAAGCGCAACGGAGGATATACATCAAACGTCGGTAACAAGGTTAGTAGTCATTCTCCATGCATGTACTGTGAAAGAGGGGTTTAGGTTTTGGGTTGTAGTTTAAAAAGTGATTTCTTTACGGTCAAAAATATGCATGCAAGTCTGACCCTAGTTTTCTAGTCCATAGGGTATTTTTCCCAACAATAGAATTGGCGACCATACTGGGGATAATACTCTTTAGGGTTTTTGGATTTCTTTAAATTTTTTGGGTAGTTTAAAGAATAGGTGTTCTGCTTTTCTTTGCCTGTCTTTTTCTGTTAGGTCTGAGCTAGCAGGGAGCCTAGTTCTTCATACCAATTTTCCCTGACTTTTTCTTGACGATAGTTTTCGAGACATATAGAGGTACACGCGGCCTGCAGAAGGCCTGCACGTGTGTACCCGCACCCTGTCCTCTTACAGCCCGCATGTGAATGCTAGTTGAAGGGATAACAGTAGCATGTAAGACTTCAGAGAACTTTGGAGGCAGTCCACCTCTTCCCTGTCATAATTATACATTCTCAGGGGGTTTTCTGGAATCCTGTCTGAGTCTTGTTGGTTCACAGTCCTATCTCAGATTGATTTTTTCGCTTTGTTATTCCTTGCAATATTTTTTCTTTTCTGTTAGAAAGAGCATCCAAGCCTTCAAGGGACCCTGGTTATCAATTCCAGAGGCCTCTTCCTGGTCTGGACTGCCTGTTTTTATTTTTGCCTTAGAATTATACATACACGCGGCCTGTACAAGGTCAGCCCACATGTACACGCTTCCTGTTTTAGCTCAGCACGCGTTTGCACGCGTGTTGTTTTAGTAACAATAGCAGGCTTGATAGGCTACTTTTTAATCAGGGTGGGGCAGTCATCCCCTCCTTTGATGAGACGTATTCCTCTCAGGTGTTTGAGTCTAGGGTTGAACAGTCAGTAGGTTAGGTCCTCTTACCCTTAGCCTACTTTTTCTCAGCTAATAGTTGACAGAAAATATAAAAATAAAAGTTTGTTTTATGGTTTTTAGACAAGCGTAAGAGTCTTTGTTTTCTTAATTTCCATTGTGTGTCTTTAATATGATTCTTTGCGATATGCACTTTAAGCTAGAATTTTTTTTTCTTGGTTTTGTGCTTGTCGGTATTTTCCCTTTGTTGCTTGATTAGCACTTAAATGAAAAAAAAAATATCTCTTTTCATTTTCTTCCTTGTTTGAAGAGTGTGTTTCAGCATCCTTAGCTAGGGAGAAGTATTTTGTTTCATAAGTTTTTGCAATGCATTTAGAGAATAAGTAGCTCGTAGTCGAGTGAAATTTCTTGATGATTGTTGCATAAAATATTAGAAAAAATTGAAAGGAAAAAGAAATCTTTCTTTGTGAAAAGTTGCTGAGATTTTGCATTTAGTAAAAGTCCTTTGTTTCCATCTTTTTCGTTTGTTTTTTATTTCCTCTTTACACATCATCAATTTCACCTTCATACCCCGTGACGTAAGAAAACCCATAAAATCAATGCTAATTTAAAATCTATTATACTTTTTGTTTGTAGGGTTCAAAAACTAGTTCAGGACTAGGGCCTTGGATTAGTTTGGAGAGGAAACTCTCCAAGGCCATTCAAAACCAAACATTGGAGTCTGCGATAGGGAGTGTCTAAGTCCAGTTTCATGGAAGTTATCTGGGACCCCCCTCTAACACAGGGGATAAACATGAGGTCGCGTGCGGAAAGGTAGCGGAGATAACCCCTCCAAAGCCGGACCAATCGTAGTGGAGAACACATATCGAGGGCTTGTTTTGGGATTTCGTCGTTTGCATTTGCCACAGGGCTTCATGGGTCTCGAATCCATTCGAGGTCCTTAGTTGTCTTCATGACCATTTGCTCTCGATACCCTTGACAGGTTTCGGTCTTGATACCCTGCTCATTGTGGTCTACACGAATTTCGACTGTACCCGCCTGGTGACTGTTCGCGTGCTGGCAACCTAGTTGCCAATCCTTTTAGGGACATACACAGGTGACTGTGGGGGTATACCGCGGTACCTAGGATAGACATCGGGCCACGCTTTGCAAAGTATACCTGGAGGGTGCTTCTGTTTTTGAGTTTCACTTGCACCAATAAGTTGCTCTAGTGTTGGTTGTTGTAACTGTTCTTCCAAATAGTTTAGTGATTGCTTGTCTTATCTCTTAGGGGATTCTTTTTAGTGTGTGTTACTTTTTGAACGTGTACAATACCTTAGTGTGTCTTGCATTTTATCACACAATGGAGGATCCTGAGATCCACCGGTCATGAAGGCTTCTGGGCTTGCCACCGGTTATACTGGAGCCACCCCCGCCACCATTGAGGCAGAAGCTAGACCAACAAGGGTATTTTGAAGCGACTGGGTTACAAACCTTTGTGCCTAAACAAATCCTGGAGGAATCAACTGCCAATATTGGCTCGGTTGAAACCCCAACCACTGATACCTGGCCACCTATTATTGTACCAATCCAATTTTATGAAACCCTGTCAGTGCCTCACACAGCTATGGAAACAAACGTTGTTACTTCTTCTAGGAATTCTTCCATTCCCACCACAGTTGCTACCATGGGAGAATCATCTCCTAACTTACCGCCGTCAGTCTGAGACACCATGGTCTCGGCTGCAACTATGTCACAAAGTGGACCAAACCCGTCTATGGCGGTAGCCACAAACCCCTTCACACCTAGTGCGACAGGCCCTCCGTTCTCATACGGTATGCCTAGTTCGGGTACAAGTCCTGCACTCACTTACTCCACTTTACAAAATTTGGGTCTGGGGGAAGGGAGCTCTAACGCTCCTTTGCAAGGTCAACTTGGGGGAAATCATGTCCCTTTCAACGCTTTTCCTTACACCAGAGGTCATATCCCTCCTTTGTCCCCTTCGCTTGGTGGTCCGCATCAGCAGTTCGTCGGGCAGCCTGCACACACTAGTTTATTTGGAGCCGGGAGTCAAGGAACACCTACGTATAGTATGCTGGTAGGTTCATCACAGTTTGTTTGGAACGGGACATTTGGTAACAACACTTTCGCATCCACCACTTTCCCGTCTGGGGGCAATCCTATTTTTGGACAGTCTACTCCTGCATAGGGTACTACTCCTGCACAGGGGGCACATATAGTAGGACCTTGGAAGTCAAGACAAGGATCCGTTCCCTCCTCTGGAATGTTGTTCTGGGGTAATTATTTCCACAGTCAATGGAACCCTAGACAGACTACTATGCCTCTCCCATCAGGACTGGCATGGGGTAATCCTTCCCAAAGTCCTTCGAACACGATGCATGCCCAACACCCAATGTCCTTTATGGGAAATCAGCCAATGATGTCTCCACAGATGAAAAATCCTTATGCTGGTCAGGGCCATGGTTTCTACCAAAATCCGGGCCAGCAACCAAACTTTTCCTGGCAACCTGGTGCCAGTCAAACTCCAGGACCCTTTTTTCCAGGTTATCAGCAACAAATGAAACTCCCATTCCTGGCGACGTTACACTTGCTAGATTTGACAAGGTTATTAAATGATCCTATTTTTCACGATCCATGTTGGCCTCCTATGCCAACGAAGTTGCCTTCGGACATTCCAAAGTTCGAGGCCAAGCCTAACGAAGATCCAGGTGATCATGTGACTACCTTCCATATTTGGTGTTCATCTAACTCATTGAAAGATGACTCTATACAGTTGCGGTTGTTTCAACGCACTCTTATCGGGAGTGCTGCAAAATGGTATATCGAGCTCGATCGCTCAAGATACTCTTCTTTTGGCGAATTGGCGATGGCCTTCCTTAACCATTTCCAGTTACCTGTGAGATACGACGCTGGCATAGAGTTGCTTGCCAATTTCAAACAGACAACAATGGACCATATCTCTGATCATATCCGAGAGTGGAAACGCTGAAAGAGTCTAATCAAAGTACCAGTCCCACCAGCATTCCTTCTTGAGTGGTTCCTTAAGTCTCTGGTCCCACAATTATCCAAATACATTGCAACTTCTGGAGTTTTCTCCGAAGAAGATGCCATCATGAGGGCTCAACTGTTTGAGCTCATCTATTCTCAGTCTGTTTTATTATACAACATCCTACCGGATGCACCATGATCGATACTGGATAAAACTAGACAGAGAGATAGACCACATGCCGATGGTATTGTTGGTTCATCACAAACCAAGCCCGCTAAGCAATTGACAAAACAATTGCAACATTTATTTATACAACACTCAGTGGCCAACTAGACTACTTCTTTGGCTGCTCCTCCTACCCAAACATTGGACGTACACTCTGTGCATTCGACTAACCCAAAGGCCACCCAGCAGCCAGAAGGAAAGAAAAAACAACGAAAAAAGGGTAAGCGGGATAAACAACCCACTGATAATGCTGGTGGGGACACCATGGAAAAATGGAAGGCGAGGTATCCGTGCAACTTGTGTGCAGAAGACCACCCAACCCATATTTGTCCTTGACTTGCAGAGGCCCAAAAGTTTTTCACACAGCAACAACAAGCAGTGTTGACTAATCCCTTTCAACATGGGTAAAATTTAACTCAAGTCTCTACAAGTGTCGAAGGGGGCAGCCAAGAGACCTGCCCTCCTCCAAACAATCCCTCATCCACGAACGTATATATGGTTAAGGGTGATGCTTTCATAATGACTAGAGCATATGACTATAGTAAACCAAGCGCTTCTGAAAATGGTAAAGAAGTTGAACTCCCATCTCTTCCTCTACAGATCGAGAAGACGTTGGGAAAAACGATGACACACATTTCAAAGGGGGCATTTAAGAAAGCTTCTCATAACCCAAACGCAAGGGCCACCCAGAATTACTCTGTGGTGGAGGATTTATCACAAACCCCTTGTGTGCTGTCTGCTTTGGAGGTCCTCCAAAGATGCCCTGCTCAGAGGAAAGCCTTGTTAACAACTTTAGGCTCTACAGAGACTTGTAACCCGGGTACCATCATGTTAGATACAACCGATTTAAAACCTCGTCTGCCTTACCACGTAGTGTTTCAGATAGTAGTGGCTCATCCCACAAAAAAATTTACACGGAATATCTTTCTCACGGTGGTCGACGAGGGCGCCTCGACATGCGTTATGTCATTAGCATGTTGGAAGGCCATTGGCCAGCTCGCTTTGTTTCCATCACCTACTCTCCTCACTTCTTTTGACGGTCGTTCTTTCCGACCACATGGCATTGTTCCTTCTTTCACTGTGCAGTTAGGAGGGAAAACCATGTGTGTCGAAGTAGAGGTAGTCGATGCTCCCCTCGACTATAATCTCTTGTTAGGATGGAGTTGGAATTACTCTATGCAAGCTGTGGTTGCTACATTTTTCCGAGTCTTTTTGTTTCCACACGAAGGTCGGATAGTGACCATCGATCAATTGTCCTTCTCTAGACCTGACCCAATTTTGGGGGCATCCACGGTCCCCATGATTGATAATCCTCAACCAGGTGTCGTTAACGTAGTAGTTGGTTTGTGCCCATCCTTGATGGGTACCTTCGATTACCCACCTCCTCACGATGACGTCAAATTTATATCTAATCACCATAAGGTTGAGATTTTTCAAGTTTCGTCGTTCCGTACGACTTACTTTGAGAATCCTTGGATTCTTCCTTCCTCATCAACCACGATGGATGAGATAGGGTACTCAGGAATGTCCATGCCCTTGTCGGCTGCTGAAGTAGCATACTCTTTAGTCCAGCAGGCTTCAGCTAACCCTGATCCAACTCCCGCACAAGAGTTAGATCCACTTCTAGAGCCTATTTCGGCTCAGGGTTCTCTTGCTAACATTGATTCGTTAGACTTAGTCTTTCCTTCTGACGAAGCAGTAATCAAAGCAGTGGCTAGTCTAGACAAACCTTAGGAAGATCTTCATCACAGATCATACTTTCTCCCCGAGTTAAGCCGAATCGAAGCAAGAGAATTCACCATTACCATGACGGGAGATCAGCCATGTCCTATTAACCTATTAGCTACATATGAAATTTATGCTGAGGGAAATATGGCAACTATCACTGAAACCATACCCATCAACATCTCCCGAAACCCTGGCGTCATGGAAAATGTCTTCATTGGAGCAGATTTCTCCCTCGAAGAGATTCAAATTTACACGGATCTTTTCAAAGAATTCCGCGACGTTTTTGCCTGGTCTTATGAGGAAATGAGAGGTATCGATCCGAAAATAGTTGAACATGAAATCATAATGTATCCTGATGCTAAGCCTATTCGACAAAAACTTCGTCCAATCAATCCTAAGAAAGCAGCAACCATCAATATTGAGGTTGATAAATTGCTAAAGGCAGGTTTCATTTATCCTATTCATTTGACTCAATGGGTGTCAAACCCCATGTCGGTCAATAAAAAACAAGGCACGATTCGTGTATGTAACGATTTCCATGATTTGAACAAGGCATGTCCCAAAGATAATTTTCCAACACCATTCATTGACCAGATCATTGATGAATGTGCTGGTTGCGAAGCCTTTTCTTTCATGGATGGTTTTTTGGGATATAATCAAATCCAAATCAAACCTGAAGACCAACACAAAATGACATTCATTTGTCCATGGGGTACATTTGCCTATCGTAAGATTCCTTTTGGCCTTAAAAATGTTGGAGCCACATTCTAGCAGGCCATGTATTTTGCGTTTCATGACCTCAAACATATAGTCGAGGCCTATCTAGATGATTTAGCATCACGCTCTCGCAAGCGAAAGGATCATCCCACGCACCTTAGACTAATCTTTGAACAATGTCGCTACTTCAGGATTCGCTTGAATCCAAACAAGTGTAGCTTCTGCGTAACGTCAAGATATTTGTTAGGTTTCATCATGTCAAGAACATGGATCATGGTCGATCCTCTTAAGGTGGAGGCAATAATCCAGTCACCCCCCCCATGCACAATCTTACAACTTCAAAGTCTACAAGGCAAGGCGAACTTCTTACGACGCTTCATCGCCAACTATGCCGAAATCACCAAGGGATTTATGCATTTACTAAAGAAAGATGTTCCCTTTTTCTGGGATGAAGCCACTCAATGCTCTTTCGACGCATTAAAATATGCCCTCACAACCGCGACTCTGCTACGACCACCTAATTACAACAAAGATTTCTTATTATATCTTGCTGCCGCAAAGTCAACCATAGGCATGGTTTTAGTTCAGGAAGATGATTCGTTTTTAGAATACGTGATCTATTACTTGAGCCGAGGCCTCATAGGACTGGAAATTAATTATTCCCATCTCGAAAAACTTGCGTTGGCAGCCGTTCATGCTGTTCAATGGTTCCGTCACTATGTTCTGTTTCGCAAGACCACCGTCATTGTTGTCATGAATTCATTCCAGTACATGTTGACATGATGAGTTATAGGCGGAAAAATCAGTAGGTGGATGGTCATCCTTCAATAATTTGACTTAGACTTCATTTCAGCAAAGTCCAAGAAGTCATTGGTCTTCGCAGAACTTATTTCAGAACTTCCGGTTGAGTCAGGAGACGTTGTGCCCGAGGAATCGCCTATCCGGGGGGATAAGTTTTTGATTGAATCTTCAGACCCCTGGTATGGAGATATACTTATATATCTCTAGACTTTGAAGTGCCCCACCTCTTCTTCTCGTGACGAGCATCGGCGGATACGCCACCAGGCTAAGAATTATCTCATACTCAATGATACGTTGTATCGGAGAGGTGTAGACTGCATCTTGCGTCGATGTCTCACTCATGAGGAGGCCATCATAGTGCTCAACGATTTCCATACTGGAGCATGTGGCAGTCATTTATCTAGGTTGGCAACGGCCCAAAATATTTTACGAGCAGGTTACTTCTGGCCCACACTTATCAAAGATTGTATCGAATCGGTCAAGAAGTGCCATCTGTGCCAAATCTTTTATCGGAAGATGAGGGCACATCCCGCTCCTATGTTTCCTATCATCACAGTTGGTCCCTTCACTAAGTGGGGTATTGATTACACTACATGCAACCCCTCATCAGCAAGGGGGCACCACTATATCATCGTAGTTGTTGACTACTTCACTAAGTGGGTCAAGGCTATGCCAACATTTAAAGATGATGGAGAGACTGCAGCTCTCTTCTTATTCAATCAAATCATAGCAAGGTTTGGCGTCCCAAGAGAGATTGTCACTGACCATGGCAGTCACTTTCAAAACCAAATGATGACTGAATTAACATCAAAGCATGGGTTACGACAGGAACATTCATCACCTTACTACCCCCAATCCAATGGGCAGGTGGAAGCTGTAAACAAAACTCTTAAGATGATTCTACAACAAACTATCAACTCAGCCAAGTCAAATTGGCATTTGATGTTATACTCGGCATTATGGGCTTACTGAACATCTATTAAGACTGCAACCATTTTCTCACCTTTTCAACTCGTTTATGGGCTGGAGGCCGTCTTGCCCATAGAATGTCAAATCCCATCTCTGAAATTGGCAATACAGTTATTGCCAGACACTTCTCCACTTGAAGAATGGTTAGTACACCTTGAGCAGCTTGATGAGCAACATCGTGACGTGGCCTTGGCCAATGAGGCTCATAAAAATAAGTTCAAGTGTCAATATGATAGGTCTGTTCGTCCTCGGATTTTTTCTGAGGGCGACCTTGTCCTGGTCTATGACCAAGACAAGGACCCCCTGGGGGCAGGAAAGTTTAAAACCATGTGGTTCGGACCCTTTATTATAAACGAGGTATTAAAAAATGGCACTTATCGGTTGGTTGATTTTGAAGGGAATACGTTGGCGGAGCCTAGAAATGGGCTCTACCTCAAGAAGTATTACTCATAGATAGGTCACTGTGGGTAACTTTTTGTAACATATGTATAGTCTGTGTACTATTACTTTTTTACGTTTCTTTTAAAAGTGTTATGGACGTGTCATTGATGTTATCTTCCATCAATATGGCAGATGTCAAGTGAGTCTGAGGTGTTCATTGGGTGTGCAGACGGTTCCAGTCGACACATGCGGAGGCTTGCCTCCGCAGCTTGGGTAATCTTTACACCACAGGTTCAGTTGTTATCTTCCGGAGGTATATGCTTAGGTGACACCACAAATAATGTCACCGAGTATAGTGCAGTTATTGAGTTGCTTCGTGATGCCTTGTCATTGGGTATCTCTCATCTCCGGGTCTATCTCGACGCTCAACTGGTTGTGTCGCAGCTAAACAGAATATACCGGGTTCATGATCCAACTTTACACTAACGATTCCTTAGGGTACGTCTCTTAGAACGCAACTTTGATTATATTGCATATTTTCATGTTCCTAGGAGATTAAACCAAATCACAGATACTCTAGCTAATCAAATTTTAGATTGGCATCTTGCCCACATATAAAAGAACATTGTCATAAACATGTAAATACATTTTTGCACATAGAATCCATAAGACACAAAAAAGATAAAAACCATATATATACATCATAAAATACTCAGAGTACATAGGTGGACGCAAGCGCCTAAAAAATGGGAACAGTAACGAGTCACCAGGCTTATGCCCTCAATATATATATATATATNAGTAGGTGCTCATGGCACATAAAGAGTCTAAATATGTTCAGGGCCTATGGGCCCTATTATAATCATATACAACACGGGTTAAATGCCTCAATAATCAGACCCATGTCCGAGGTGCCCCCACAACATGAGGCTCCATGGATGGCGGCAGGTCCTCTATCTCTGCCATTGGGACTGTGCGAGTGAGCGCAGTGAAGTTCCACTCAACTCATCTAAGGACCCTCTCAGCCTCTCCGACTGGAAGGTTCCCTGCTACAGTTTCTCCCCCAGCGGCGGCAGTTGTGGCCTCTGGCCGTGGACGACGCTTGTTCCGTGCATAATCGACAGGTCACACAGGTCCCACATCTGCATACAAAAAACATATCCGTCAAATACTCTGGCATAAAAAAAATGATATATATAACAAAAAGACATAAAAATTACATATGCAAACAAAAAAAAAAAACTACGAAGGTGGAGACTTACCCATCTCCCCTTTCTCCTCACCAGGAGGCACGGGTATCTCTGGATCTCTAGAGAAGTCTATCCCCACATATGGGTAGTCCTCGATAGTAGGGATCTATCGTGACAGCCAAGAAAAGAAGTCATCGTCGAAGGCCTCCACGGTCCTTCCACCACCCTGTCACGGAAGTAACACTTCCCATCTACACACTGTAGGGAAAGAGGCCAGATGTCCTCGTACTACAACCCAAGGAGTGAAACACGAAACTCTCTCAAAAACGAACGAACACAAGATAGTCCCGAACCTGAAGTTCCTCTGTGTCCGCTATCGACAGTCTATCAATTGCCTCTTCATACACTCCAGCAGTTTGGTACTCCAATCAAAAATTTGTGCATTCATGCACTGGATAACACAGTTCATCTGTGCGTGCGACGCTTGATGCACGGCTGCTGAGCCGGTAATACGCCCAATAAGTAACAAGATAGTCTATAGTGCTAAGTTGGTAATCTTGCTAATGGTTACCTGGGAACCCGTACATTCGGTCCCAGCCTCACAGTACTCAGCTATCAACTCCAATATCTTGCTCGGCCCCGCAGGAAAAGTCTGGAATTTGACTGGTTCCCCTCTCCTTGAGAGGCCAGTCATAAAGTAAATGTCCTTGATGGTGGGAACCAATGATTTCCCCTCTAGCATAAAGGCCTCTGCATCAGGATGTCAGTAATAAATCAAGGCATTCAGTAGCCTTGGTTGTGTATGCATAAATGGACATAAAAATAATTTGAGTAAACCGCATTGCATTAACACGGCCACAACGTTCGGATCTGCAGCAACCAACTCACTAATTGCCTCATGCTCTCTCTCCCTCCATTGGACATACATCCTGCCAACACAACAAGGTAAAGGAGGGTCAATACTTCTTTTAATTTGCTTTTTCATCAATAAGGGGGGGTACACACGATCTGTAGAGGTGATATTCATGTGTACACGCATACATGCTTTACTCTGCATGCATGTACATGCGGGCTGTCTCTAGACAACCCGCGTGTACCTAGGTCCGACCTTTTTAAGGTCGACGCCCACCCAAAAAATAAATTAAATGACTAAAATGAAGTATTGAATAGCTAGATAAGGGAGTTTGTACTTACTTGGTCCAAGCATAAGTTCGTTTCATCCACTATAGCTCCCAGAATCACTATCTTTGGCAAAGGGGGTCTTTTGGCTCCATAGTCAATTTCCAAATCAGCAATGGTGATAATGAGCTACCAACTTTTATTTATAGACTTTTTGGCATCTTTTTGTCACTTTTTGGCCCCCCTTATTAGTTTCTTTATACCAAAAACCATTTAGAGTGATCTAGGAGTTATATGGGAGGGATTTGATCAGGTATTGGGACAATTTTTTTTTGAGTTACGAAAAAATATTGACGGTCCATAAAATTTTTTTTTTTTTCAAAGATCAACTTGAGCATATAGGTTAGGATACCACTCCAACTTTTGCATGTCATTGCCTTTTCTTATGATATAGGATCGATCCCATCAGGTTGTGACACGGAACTGTCATATCTACTCTAGAAGTGTCATGACTTGGTGGTAGAGCTTACCAGAACATGGATGCCCTAGGTAGGTCCTGGTTGCATTATGGTGTCCATGTCATTTCTAAATATATCGTAGGCTCGGGAGTCCATATAGTCTTTCCTGAATATGAGTTTGAGCCTCATTTGCATGAGTCTTTTTCACTCTTTGTCTCACCCTCAGGACTCTCAAAAACTAACGGGTCTCCTTTTAAGCCCTTTTTCAGACCCTCTAAAAATGAAAATATTGCCGAGCGATCTTGTGACCTTTCACGCTCGTTAAACTGAAATTTGAAGTCACATCCGTCCGACGGTAGTTTACCCCTTTTTCGGTCCGGACGGTCAACTGTACGAACAAAGGTATACTCTATTGAATTCTCATTCTTTAGAAGAGTATTCTCAGGTATAATTTTATTCCTTTTTTACGCCTGAGGGACTAAATTTACAAAAAAGAAACCCCCACAGAGTCCATAGTTAAGCTCTTTTCAGACTCCCTAAAATTGAAAAGATCACCGAGTGACCTTATTCTTTCACACTCGTTAAATTGGTCCAGAAGAATATTCCTAGTGGAATCCATAGTTAAGCTTTTTTTAGACTCCTTAAAAGTGAAAAAATAGTCGAGTGATCTTGTCCTTGTCACACTCGTTAAAATGGTTTTGAATTGACGTCTAATCGGTGCTATTTTATCCCTTTTTCGAACCGACTAGACTATTTTCGAAAAAGGTACCCCAGCGGAGTCTCCTTTTATGCTTTTTCAGACTCTCTAAATATGAAAAAACACTGAGCTTACCTTCTCTGGGCTCGTTAAACTTACACCGAAGGACATTACCATTGTGTGTTCTATCAACCGCATTTACATACCTTATCCATCAGCCTTGTGATAGTTTGCTTCTGCGTCTTAACACCTTTGGCCGCTGGAGGATTTTTCCCGAGTATCATTTTACCAGAACATCAGTCTTTTCCTTATGCCTCGAGCTTGTATGTTTTCCGTACTCGTTCCTCCGTTGTAACATAATATTCCTTAATTCTTTTTCAAAAATTATCAAAAAGAACAAAAAAATCAAATATACCCCAAAAAGAGGATGGGAAAAGTATTTTCTTTATTGGCAGCATAATGAGTCACCCTTGGATAACGCACATCTGTTCATTTGATCATTAGACTATTTGATGTAGTACGACCTTAGGAAGATTTTCTTGCTATATAGAGTTGTGTCCTCCACCGTTTGGTTACTCTTCCAAACATATGGAGAGTTTGCATTGCCTTCTTCTTCGTAGACTTATGATTAACATGTATGCTGCCTGAGTCTTATCACTTGTTGTGTTGTTGTCCAAGGGAAGTTTGTCACTAAGCCTGAGTCGGCCCCTCTGCAATGTGTCTCTTGTCCACATACCCGGCCATCCTGACATAGATGATTTTAGGGGCTAAATTTCGCTCATGGGCTAATTTTCCATGGTTTTTCCAAAAATGAAATTCGCTATTTTAAAATTTATTCGCCCAAATTCTATAGGATTAAATTATTTTACCTTATAAATCGCCAAAATTTTATAAAAACTATATAAATCCTTAGAAATTTGAATATTTTTACAAAAATATCGCCAAACATTTATAGTTGGCATATGAAGGATAAGTAAGATTCGCCAAGGTTTCTACATTTTAAAATAAATTTCCATCCTTAAAATCATCCCTGCATCCTGAATGTCCAATCAAGTCCTTGTTTGAAATCACTGAAGCCTTCAGTCCGATCATCAAGATTATCAAGTCCATAACCGACGAGTCGTCGAAGACCTCTGGGTAGTGCAGTCGTACACTCATATTACACTCCTACCTGAGTTTTAGAAGATTTTGAAGTTGTTGCTCGAGCTCTGAAGTACAGCCATCAGGCCGAATCAGCTTCTGGAAGATGGGTACTCTATATGTATATCTTCCTAATTTCGAGATTTAGCTCTATTGTGTATTATCCGCAGCTACTCTTTATAGTTATTTGACATGTATCTACAATGTATTTGATTGGTAGCCATGGTTCTATTTTATCCCGAGCATGGGTATGCCCGCCTCAGTGAGACATTTGTTATTTTGCAGATGGCACCTCCTGGTTCCTGATCCTTGGGCTCACTCATTCAACACATCAGTAAAGATTGGTAAAAGATTGGTAATGTATTTCGGCCATCAGATGCTCTTCTGACCTCACACATTAGGGGGCATCTGTTATAA
>ML786275.1:147382-158853 GCA_009831015.1 Picea engelmannii
TGGTAATGTATTTCGGCCATCAGATGCTCTTCTGACCTCACACATTAGGGGGCATCTGTTATAACCCTAAATTGCACCACACATGCTTACCTGGCATCAGGCCAACTCATATCCCTTCATTGCCAAAACATCTGTTGAACAACTCTTTGGAAATCCTCTTATGTCAAGGCCCACGCGCCCTAACCCATTATTGCATGCGTGTGCACACTGGCTGGCTCACTACAGCACGTGTGTACCTAACAAAGCACGAAAAAAGGAAAATTGCCGACGGAACAAAAAGTTATGGGTCAGTTAACTGAAACTCCCAGCCATGCATGGCCGAGGGTTTGTCCAAAACCCTAGCTCCTTCTAGCCTATAAAAGAAGGGGTAGGGGTACCATTTGGAAAGAGGAAAAAATATAGCGAAGAAACTCTGCCCATTTACGCAATCCATTGTCCCAACCCTTTAGCCTTTCCTCATGCCAAACGAGATTTAATGCAAATCAATTGGAGGACAAAAGAAGAGGAGCCTAGGATCAGGATCAAGGAGCGATGGCCGGTCTCGACTTTGATTGTAAGTTGATTCATTTTTCAAATAATAAAAGAATACTTTTCCCGTCCCAATGCATGAGTTATCTATGGTTTGGTTAATTTATGCTTAATTTCTAACCCTCGAGTAGAGAAGTAGCATGCATGCATAGTTGTTTGTCTTGATTGCAGGTCATCTTTGGAAGGAGCAGCGCAAGCAAGTGGTCAAAGCGCAACGGAGGATCTACATCGAACGTCGGTAACAAGGTTAGTAGTCATTCTCCATGCATGTACTGTGAAAGAGGGGTTTAGGTTTTGGGTTGTAGGTTAAAAAGTGATTTCTTTACGGTCAAAAGTCTGCATGCAAGTCTGACCCTAGTTTGCTAGTCCGTAGGGTATTTTTCCCAACAACAACATCTTCATAGTCAAAATATGTGTCCAGAGCTCTAATCCAGTCTAGAAGCTCATCTGCATCCATATTTCCCTCATAAAATGGAATGTCCATTTTCGCTCTTGCACCCATTCTTGCAATAGCCCTAATCAAGCATTCCTTTGTTGCATCTTCAACTGCAACTTCCTCTCCTTCATGTTCAGCCTCAATTTCACTTTCAGAATCACTAATATCCCCAACAATGACTATGCGCTTCTGTGTTGTCTCCATGTCTTCAATTCTAGCGCGTAGGTCAGGCATCTCTCTCTCCATGGCTGGATTAGGGATCTGCCTACCCCTTCTTCTCGGCATTTCCCTATCCTCTGGTGGATCAGGTGTTTGCCTGTCCCTTCTCCTTGGTGGCATGGTGAATTCTCCTTTTCCCTACTAGAGAAAGAAAAGAAACTTTTCTGAGCTTTGATACGACCTTGATGCAACCCCTCCTCAACCCGCAGGTCAGAAGGTCATGTACACAGGATCTTTTCCCTTACGCTAGCCCAAACAACTCTTGGAAATGGCTCCTCTATTTCCCTTTCGGGAAATCTGTACCCACAATTAACTTCGAGAAATTCCCCCTTATACTTCGGGAGATCTGACTTCTCACTTTCGCTAATCCAGGGGTCAAGCGCCTTGTCTCTCAATCTTTGAAACCCGAAAGGAATCAACACTTGACCTTTCTTTCTCTATTTAGGGTTTCTCCTTATCATGATTTCGGGATTTGCGATGTCAAGCAACTCGTCCCCTCGACTCCCGAAACCCAATTTTCTGAACCTCTGATGTTCTCGCAAACTCTGACTTTTCAACAACCCTCTATTCCGTCGGGACTTTGGACTTCATGATTTTGTGAATCCTAATGCGAAGATTTTGGGACTTCACCCCTCGAAACCCTAAAATGGTCAACGAAATTTGACTTCCGTGTCGATTAGTGCGCCACCTGTCCACCCTGCTGATTCCTATGGCCCACATGATCCTTTCATCCCTTCGGGACTTTGTGTTTCGTGATTTCACGAACCCTGTTTCAAGGATTATGGGACTTCAATCTATGAAACCACGAAATAGGAATGTACGTGCAAATCCAACGACTCATGTTGGCTTAAATCTATGGTTCTACCTCTCCTGAGATTGAACCTTTGGGAATACTCACTGTAACTCCTCTGCTCCTCCGTGATATCTGACGACTCACGGGACTTCACAAACTCTCCACAGAGAATTCCGACCATCTTTCTCTTCTCTTCCCAAGGACTCCTGCAACTTTTGACCAAGTGGTTTTTCCATGGTACTCTACTACTTGCGACACAAATTTTCAACGCCTTCTCACCATCCACTACACAAACTTCCTGTGCTTCCTTCGACAGTTTCGAAGGTTTTATCCTTCTTGATATTTCTCCAACTCTGAGTCTTGAAGAAGATTCCTGCGCGCACTCCTTGCGGCAATTTCACACACTCTCAAGTGTTGAACTTCATTCGAATCTATGCACTTCCTGCAGCAGCAGCCTCTCAATACTTCGCTCAGGTTCGCAACTCTGAGACTTTACTCAGCCTGAGCACTCCTTTCATAGATCTTGTTCCTAGCTACACTTCTATGGGAATAATAACAAAATTTATCTTATCTGAGCTTTCAGAGACGAACCTCTAAACCCTTTGTCAATGCACTCCTTGTGGACAATACAACTGCACTAATTACAGGAACTCTTGCTCAGATAGAGAAACAATTGAAACTCATTTCCTTTACTCTCTCTCTCTCTCAGATTTCAGACATTCAACAAGAAATCATTCATACATAACATAAAAGAAATTGCATGACAGAAAGAGTAAATCATTCATGAGCATAACATTCAAAGATGCATACACAGAGAATATTTGAACACCATGAGTCTGAATCAAAACCTTTTTGTATTAATCCAGAACTTCTGTACATGGAATTCTCACTACAGCTCTCTTATTATTTTTTTATGCTCTTGCTAATGTTACAATAATACAAGTGAGGGTGTCTATATCCCGTTTCCCTCCTTCCTTTTAAACTGTCGAATCTACACATTAATTTCTATCTACTTGCATTAACTATCATAGATGTCGTCTACCTACTAAGGACGAGAGTGGATGTCTCAAGGTCCGTTTACATTTTACAAGTGTGCCTCCACTTGATGGATTCATTAATGTTTCAAGATATTTCAAAATTTGTGTTGGGCGCTTTTCTAGCTGTCCGTTATCTCCGCGCTAGCTCACTTGAGATGCTCCTGCATCACAAGACATGGTTTGTCAAGGAAAGGCATGGGTTTTCAATGCAAGGCATGACAAGGCTAGGCATTACATGTCAAGGTAAGGCATGGAATGTCAAGGCAAGGTAAGGAATGGCATGTCAAGGCAAGGAAAGAAATTTCAAGGAAAGGTAAGGCATGTCAAGGAAAGGAAAGGCATGTCATGGAAAGGCATGGAAAGGCAAGGCAAGGAAAGGAATGTCAAGGAAAATCATGGCGTTTCAAGGAAAGGCATGGAAAGTAAAAGCAAGGGAATGCATGGAAAGGCAAGGCATTGCAAGGAAAGTCATGGTAAGGCACAAAAATGCATGGAAAATCATGGCATGTCAAGGAAAAGAAAGAAATGTCAAGGCTAGACATGGATTTCCAAGGCAAGGCATGGAAAGGTTAGGCATGTCATGTCAAGGCAAGACAACGCATGGAATGTCAAGGAAATCCAAGGCATGGCATTTCAAGGAAACACAATGGCATGTCAAGTCAAGGAAAGACATGTCAAGGAAAGGAAAGGCATGTCAAGGCAAGGCATGGAATCTCAATGAAATTCATGGCATGGAAAGGAAAGGAATGGCATGTCAAGGCAAGTGAAGATATGGCATGTCAAGGCAAGGAAAGACACTTCTTGTCAAGTCGAGGCATGGAAAGGCTAGGCATGTCATGTCAAGGCAAGGCATGGCATGTCAAGGCAAGGAAAGGCATGACATTTCAAGGCAAGGAAATGGCATGTCAAGTCAAGGAAAGGAATGTCAAGGCAAGGAAAGACATGTCAAGGCAAGACATGGCATGGAAAGGTAAGGAATTGCATGTCAAGGCAAGGAATGACATGTAAAAGTAACACATTGCATGTCAAGGAAAGGAAAGGCATGTCATGTCAAGGTAAGGCAAGACATGTCAAGGCAAAGTATGGCTTGTCAAGGCAAGGCATGGCAAGGCAAGGCAAGACATGGCATGTCAAGACAAGTCATGGCATGTCAAGGCAAGGTAAGGCATGTCATGTCATGTCAAGGCAAGGCATGGCATTTCAGGGCAAGGCAATGGCATTTCAAGTCAAGGAAAGGAATGCCAAGGAAAGGAAAGGCATGTCAAGGAAAGGCATGACATGACAAGAAAGGTATGGCATGTCAAGGAAAGGAAAGGAATTGCATATCAAGGCAAGGAAATACATGCCAAGGCAAGGCATGGCTTGTCAAGGAAAGGCATGAAAAGGCTAGGCATGGAATGTCAAGGCAAGGAATGACATATCAGGGCAAGGCAAGGCATGATATGTCAAACCAAGGAAAGATATGTCAAGGCAAGGCATTCCTTGTCAAGGAAATGCATGGAAAGGCTAGGCATGCAATATCAAGGAAAGGAAGGGCATGGAATGTCAAGGAAAGGAAAGGCATGGCATGTCAAGGAAAGGTGATGGCATGTCAAGTCAAGGAAAGGCATGGAAATGCAATGAAAGGCATGACATGGAAAGGAAAGGCATGGCATGTCAAGGAAATGAAAGGAATGGCATTTCAAGGCAGGGAAAGATATGTCAAGGAAAGGCATGGATTTTCAAGGCAAGGAATGACAAGGCTAGGCATGAAATTGTTTTATGATCTTTACTAACATTTATTAGAATTGTTGAATGTTTTACATGATTGGAACAACATCTTAGATGTAACTTATTTGAAATTTTATTATCGTATGTGTACTTTGATATGATGTAATATGATTATCGTTTCATTCAATATGTTGTAATATTAGATATATAACAGAGAAATTAATTATTGCATGAAATAAATAATAAATTTTCATTCTAAATGTTTGTTTTTGTAGAACAAGGTGTTCGAGAAGATCTAGATCATCCTCATCAAATAGATCCAGATCATGATATTGGGTCTACTGCTAAGATGACAGATGATGCTCATGATGACACAGATACAAATAACATGGATTTCGATGCCGATGCAGATGATGATGATCATGATCATGATAGTGATGATGATGTCGAGGCAGTTGCTGGTAGAAGCTAGTGACATTCATGATCATATAGACTGCATCTTGCATTGTTTTCTATATATTGTTATAATGACTCTTTTCATGGTTACTATCATATGTATCATTTTCATGGACTCCAATATCATATTATTGATTTGTATCATTTTGAAATGTATCATGTTGACTTATATCGTTTCGACATGACATATCATATTGACTTGTATCATTTTGTCTTACATAATTTATCATTTTTATTTATATCATTTGTACATGATGTATCATTTTGACTTATGTCAACTGTTGGACATGTATCATTTTCAGATGTTATTGATCTACTGGAATATTTGACTTTCACCTATTTTAGTTATATATGATGATGATATTATCAATATTGACTCGTCAATTTTTATATATTGAAAGTGATTGATGATTTTTTAATGCATATTTATTACTTATGATGGATTTGATTTACTACTCATGATGGATGTTGTCAAATTCACTTAAATTATAGATATTTGACTCACTTGTTTTAATTATAGATGATGATCATGTTATACAAATATCTTGCTATTTTATATATACTGGATGTTGTAGATTCTCGTTTGATGGTGATGTAATAAGTATAATGATGTTAATTTGTATGGATGTTCATTTCCCTAAAACGTACTTATGAATGTTATCTTATAAAACAATTCAAATGCATTTATATGACTTACTGTATAATCATATAAGTTATTTAAGAGACATGGTATATTTAACTAATTAAATTGAAATAAAACATATTAAATTAATAATTGTAAGCAAAAAAGAAGCATTTTTGGAAGAAACAATGGAAGCCAAATTGGAAGAAACATTGGAAGCCACACCGGAAGAAAAACTGGAAGCCAAACCAAAAGAAAAACTGGAAGCAAAATGGGAATCAAAACTAGAAGAAAAACTAGATGTAAAAATGGAAGCTAAACAGAAGCAAAATTGGAAGTCGTATCATAAGCAGAATTAGATGTAAAACTAGAAGACAAAAAATAATCCAAAATGGAAGAAAAATTGGAGAGGATATCAAAAGAAAAACTGGAAGCAACACCTGGTGATATTCCTGGCATCAAACTAGCATAAAAATTTGAATCCATCTCAGAAGAAAAACTAGACATAAAATTGGAATCCAAACCAGACACAAAAATGGAATAAAAATTGGAAGGCATATCAAAAGAAAAAATGGAAACAACACCTGGCACTAAAACTGACGTTAATTTCAACGTTATTCTTGGTGCTAAAATTGACATTATTCCTAGCACTAAACCTGACCCTATTCCTGACACTAATCTTGGCCCTATTCCTAGCACTATTTTCCCAGCACTATTCCTGGTGTTATTTTCCCTATGCTAAATATGGCGCAATTATAAAAAGTCGATATTACACCCAGTTTTTCACTAGAAAATGTGTCCAATTCATGAACTGAAATATACTAAATTCAGATGTTATTTTATACACCAATTGTTTGTTCTATTTTAGTGGCATCCAAACCTTGTAACCACATTTTCAAAAAAAAATCGTACAGTTGTCTCGATGCTAAAGTCTCTGACTGGTTCTACTTCAACCCATATGGTCAAGAAATCTATCACAGTAATGATGCATTTGGCTCTTGATCTCTTTGTTGGTGGATTAATCGGTCCAACAAAATCAACGACCCATTTATCAAAATCCTGTAATGTCACTTTTGGTACTAACGACATCTCATCCCTCATGGAAGGCTTCCCAAGTCTTTGAAAAACATCACAAGTCTGACAGAATTCCTTAGCATCCTTGTGAAGGGTGGGCCACCATAACCATGCACGTAAAATATTCTGAGTCTTTTCCTTCTCTGCATAGTGACCTCCTGGAACCCCTTCATGCACCTATGATAATATCATTTGTCTTTCATGCTCCAATACGCAGCATAAAAAAATATCATTCTTTCCTAACTTGTACAAATTCCCTACTATTGGTTGATAGTTTTTTTCCTTCACTACTAGTTGCTCCTTTTGCGTAGCTATAAAATCGGGTGGGGCTACTCTTGTGCTCAATAACTAGACAATGTCTATAAAATAGTCACCAATCATATGGACTACAAATAAGTGTGTTTCTGGTATATTTTCATCCAATTTTCCTACATCTTCTCCTGATAGTATACGCGATAAGTGATCAAGTCCTGAATTAAATTTCCCTAGTTTCATAATTACCTCAAAGTCATATTCTTGAAAAAATAAAAACCATATTCATATTCTTCCCCAAAACATTGTCTTATTAACTAGGCATCTCAACTTATAATGGTCTATATACATCTTAAAGTGTAATCCAAAAAGTTAATGTCTAAACTTCTGCAATGCATAGACGATTGTTAAACCTCCACAATATTTAGTAGTATAGTTTTTTTCAGTAGATGACAGCTTCCTGCTTTCAAATGAAATGGGGTGATCTAACTCTCCTTCTCTTGGATGAGCTAAGAAATACACATAAGGCTATAGAGGAAGCATCTACATGTGCATGGAACTCATTCTTCCAATATGGAAAAACTAAAATCAGTGTAGTGACCAACTTCTTCTTCAATGTATCCAGACACTACTGACATTCCAATGAAACTTAACTTCCTTCTTCAACAAATTCTCCAATGGGGATGTGATCTGCACATATCCTCTGATAAAATTTCTATAGTATCATGTATGAACCAATGTGGCTCTCAACTTTCATACTAAAGTAGGTGATGGAAAATAAAAAATAGCAACTATCTTCGCAGGATCAACTAACAATGTGTGTTTGCATACCACATGACCCAACAAGATTCCAAAAGGCACACAAAAAAATACATTTCTTCAAATTCAATGAAATCTAGAAATGCCTATGCCTATCCAACATTAAGCGCAGAGTCTCAACATGATTATTCAATAAACTAAATAGCGTCTAATCATTTAAGTATACTTCTAAGAACTTATGAATAAAATCTTTGAAAGATGCTACAACTATTCTGGAAAATATTGTTGGTGCATTCTTCAACCCAAAAGGCATAATTGTGTATTGGTAATATCCCCATTCTATCACAAAGGTTGTCTTATGTCTATCCTCTTACGCAATATTTAACTGGTGATATCCCGAAAACCCATCAGTGAATGAATATACTTCATGACCTCCTACATTCTCCAAAACTTCATCTGTGAATGGTCTAGGGAATGGATCATGTAAAAAAACATCATTCAATTTCCTCAAATCTAGGAATATTCTGATTCCCCCTATATTCTTGTCATGAAATACCATGGGGCTGATCCATTCTTATTCTTCAACAGGCTCAATAATTCTTGTTTCTAACATCCTGTCTATCTCTGCTCTTACCTTATTCTTATACACTGGGTTCAATATCTAGGTTCTCTATCTCATGGGCTTGGCATTCGTCTTCAATAGAATCTTCATCTCTCCTAAATTCCCAACAATCACTTTCATCTCTGAAAATGTAGTTGGAAACAGGTCCTAATACTCATGCAGTAAGTCAACAATCTTTTCAATTGTTTCCTCACTCTAGTAATCTCATATGTTCACAAAATTGGGCTTATCTTGTGTTCCAATATTTACTTTATGTGTTTGAAATGACATTGCATACATAGGAGATTCAAGCTTTAGTCCCTCTATTGCACACTCTCCTTTACTTTCTAGAATTTTCACATTTCATGTATACTCTATTCCAAATATGACATGTAATAGTCTTCTACACTGCTGCCAATTCTCTACCCACTCCTTATGCACAACCCACCCTCTTGTCATAGTCACTCTCATCACAACATCTAAGGCTAGCAATCTCTGTTGATATGATATTTTCAATTCAAATTCTCTTATAAAATAATCTACATCAATTAATATGTCACACCTTAGAGGATCACATACCTCATTTCCAATCCATGCAACACATGGGTAATCTGAGCACATTTCCTCGTAGACACTTCATGCAATCTATATTTCCAATTGTCCAACGCTTCTTATGAGTCTGACGTGCATGAACTAATACTCTTCCAACTGAGTACACCATCAATTGTAGGATTCACATAATCACCCATCAATGAAGTCATATTATACATTTTATCGAGCTATTTTCCCTTTACCAGTTCTACATATCTTTTCCCTTCAATAGGATCCAACGACGCAATAACCTTAAAGTACTTTACTTCAAATAGCATCTTCCTCTTTTTCAGATCAATGATAGTTTTGTTTTCAAAGGACCAATCAAGTTTGAGTATCATTGGTTAAGGGGTACTACCATGTGTTATCTCGATCAATTAAAAATGTGTTAAGTTGCGCACTCCATCAATACTAATACTTGCCCCTGTCAGTCTCCGAATTGGAAAAATCTTATGATGATTTGATAATATCAACTAAATGGGAGACCAGATGACCTTCGACCTTCCCATCATTTCCCAAATGTTTTTCAGGATGACATTTACATCAAAACCTACATCCAAAATAATATTTTCCATGTCGTAGTCTCCTATTTTTGCATTGAGTAGGAACTCCCTATTCGCTCTTTTCTTCAGATGCACTTGATTAATTTCTATTGGATTACTGAGAGGGGGGGTGAATCAATATTAGTGTAATTATAATCCTTTTTCTTCAAATGTTATATCAATGTAGAATTATTATCCAATAATGAGAAGCAAGAAATAAACAATCACACACATACACAGTACACCAGTGTTTTACGTGGAAACTCAAATCGGGAGAAAACCACAGAATGCTTTTTCTTATATGTCTTGAAGAATTACATTCATTGGAAGCACCAAATTCCTTTGTTTTCTAGCTGCAACTGGAAGCAGGCTCCAACCCCCTAGTTTCTCAGGCTACAATATGAGGGAAGCTCCAACTCCCCAATTCTCTGGCTACAACTAGAAGGAGGATACAACCCCCAATGCTCTCTGGCTACAACTGGAAGGTGGATACAACCACCTATCCTTGCCCGGTCCTGCCACCCTAAAGTAGAAGTAGAATGATGGAACCATTGTCACACTATCACTATGAGATATACCGTTGTAAACCTGTACCAATAAATCTGAACCATGCATCAACCATGCATCAACCTATACCTCAATCTGTAATCAACCTATACCATAAACAAATGCATCAACCATGCACCAATCTGTAATCAACATGTACCATAAACAAGTGAATCCAACTATGTAACAAGTATGTACCAATCATGTGTCAACTACTTATCAACTATGACTCATCAATATGTACCAACATCATCAACTATACACCTCATGTATGTGCACCAACTCATCAACTACTTGTCTCAACCATGTACTCAACATGTACCACAACCAAAAGCCCTCATCAATTTCATCAACCAAATATGATTTGTAGCTCTGTAATAGACCTGGTGTATATGATCACATTCCTTCAAACCTTCCTTAACTTTAAAAACAAGAGACTAGCATTTTCATCAAACTTTTCTTTAGTCTCACATGCCTAGTTTTGGATTGGTCAACAACCCTAACTTGAAGTAATCATAACTTTGAATCTGTAACGTATAAATATATGAAAATGATACACAATGTTATTCAGTGTGTTTAATGCAATTCCTCCAATTTTCACTACTTGTTACCTCAGAAAAGGAGTTATAGAAAAAATGGAATACCTTGCTGAATTTTGGCTTATTCTAGAGAGAAACCTTGTAGAGCGTGCCCCGCACAAAATATTTGATGAAATGATATGAACCTATTACAAAGAATACTAAATAATTTACCCTAACCAACACATTTGGTCTCACTGAATTGGGATCTGTTATGAAGATGTTATGACGTTTTTACCCGAAACACTTGATTTTGACTAGTTTCAGGACTGGCCACAAACCCTATTTGCCACGGAGTGTAACTCCCAAAATACAATGACCCACAAGCTGAATGTTTTTCCATAGATACTTGGATATGTTGTCTCACTTTCATAGAAATTTCATGGTTTGAATCATTATAGAAAAAAAGTTATAGCGAAAATGGTGAGATGACCTATAAATAACATACCTTAGAAAGCACCATCAAAAGAATTTATCCTTCCTTGCATTTCCGCCTTCTTTTCTTCACCTTCACTCAGAATTATGGTTTACATATCCTTGTTTACCTCATACACATATAGATTCTCAATATGCTCAAGTGTGACTCAAATGAGAGAGCCTTGCCTCTTATTTATACTCTCCAAGTAGCTTCCTTAAAAACATCTTCTAGGTCACTTGGCCCACATTCCTTATTTTAGGGTTGGGTCCACTTCTAATTTATCCATTAAATTTATTATTGAAATAATTT
>ML786275.1:158976-173956 GCA_009831015.1 Picea engelmannii
CATTCTACATACCACCAGAAATGGAATGACATGTACTATCCATATAGAATAGTATTATCTGAAAATATATCATAACTCATACCATTATCCATCAAACAAACTTGGGTCCATTACCCAAACCTGGGGTCTCCAACTTCTCATGGTCATAACTCTCTAACCATGAGGAATTATATGAAATTCCACATACCACCAGAAATTAAATGACAAGAACTATCCATCTAGGATATTTTCCCTGACAAAATCACTTTCCTTCATCTCATTATTCCACAATTAAGCATGGGTTCTCTTACTCCACAAAACATCTTCCCGTGAGGGCTTTCACCATAAGGGGACCACTTTGGAGTTCATCCATATTTACTTCTTATCAAATATGACAAAACAATAATGAGTCATATTTACATCAAACAATATTGGGTCCATTACCCAAGCCTTTGTGCTATGGGGATTTCTTCAAAGGTTGACATCAATGATAACTAACCTTAATCAACAATTTCTTGATGTGCGACATGTGTCTCTTTTTATTTTGTGCAATGGTCTATCATTCCGCGCAGCATACTCAAATAAGCTTCATATTTCATTAATTATAAACAAATTCTTAAGGAATCTTTCATAGTACTTACCTTTTCAAATTTCCTTTCTAAATGGTCATAGACTAGAGGCACCGATGACCTGTCACACAAAGGTGGTGCGGTTGAAGTTGATGTTATTCGTTCTGCTCCTATCACTTCTTCTCTTGTTTTCTTGTAGGTCTCTTTATATTTTCCAAGATCAAACAATGGAAGAGGTTTTGTTTCTTTCCTGGACCACTGGTGGATGATATTCCCTTGATTTGTTGCATTAGCTCTAGTTCTTGATCCTCCACACATAACCATTGTTTTATTAGGTTGTTCTCCATGCACTTCTACTTCTATCATCTTTACATTCGGTTTTATATTTTATTGACACTTTGATATCAACTCTGGGAAATCCTCCTTCATATGATCTAGTTGTCTACAATATGTGCATGTTGTGCAGGGATTTGGACAATCTTGCACCAAATGTCTACGTTGATTATGTCGGAAAGTTGGTTTATATTGATGGACAGTTAGTTTGGATAGATGGTTTTCATTGATTTCAACCCTTGGAGAGTGATATTGTAGATTGATTTCAACCCTTGAGTATGCCAGGTAACACATTTCGGTATCTCCAGAATTTTGGGTAAGGGACCCAAGTTTTTTTTAGGTATAAAGGCATGAAGATAAATGAATATACACGTAATACAATTCTATATGGATATAACATGTCGTTCCATTTCCCGTGATATGGTACATCATGTGGTTCTTCACGGCTAGTGAGATATGGCCTTGTGAAGTTGGAGGACCCTCAAGAATATTCTAGAAGCCCCTAGAAGGTCAACAAGAAGTTAATTATTCTAGAAGCTCCTAGAAAGTCATCATAAAGTTTGCTAGTCAAAGTGGTTGCAACAAGAAATTCATTATGGGTAAATTAGTTGTAACAAGAAGGTTGAATAGTCAAAGTGGTTGAACAAGAAAATAATTAATTATGGGTGAAGTAGTTGTAACAAGAAGGTTGAATAGTCAAAGTGGTTGAACAAGAAATTAATTAATCATGAGTTAAGTTGTTGAAAAAATAAAATAATTAAAAATAAATTAGTTGCAAAAAGAAAATAATTAAAAATAAATTAGTTGAAACTAGAAGTGGTGAGTTTACTATTTGTGGAAAAAGTGGTTGTAAGTGGACAAAGTAGTTAGAAGTGGGTTATCCCTAAAAGAAGGAAGTTGGGTAAAGTGAGTTAGAAGATAACCCCTTGAGGAAGCTCCATGGAAGTATAAATAAGATAACAAGGCTCTCCTATTAGAACCTATTCATCATATTGAATATCTATAAGTGACTAAGGAAACCAAAGAGATATGAACTGAATTGCAGAGGGAGGGTGAAGAAAAGAAGGCCGAAAATCCAAGGGAGGATGAAGTCTTTTAACAATGTGTTCTAAGGTATGTTATTTATAGGTCATATCACCATTTGCACGATAAATTATTTTATAGAATTATTCAGATAGTGAAACCTATATTCTATTGAGAAAACATATCAAGGTACCTATGGTAGAAATTTCATCTCTTGGGTCATTGTATTTTTTGAGATACACTCTGTGGAAGATAGGGTTTTTGGCTAGTCCAAAAACTAGTTTTAAACAGGTGTTTCAGGTTAAAAGGCTATAACTTCTTCATAGAAAATCCAAATGATGTGATACCAATTGTAATAGAAACAGTACCAGACTTAGTTTTTTTTTTGCAATTTTTAGAATAAGATATAAAACATTGAGCATGTGGCATGTCGTACAAGTGTGCTCTCTAGAATAATCCAGAATTCATCAAGGTCTACCATTTTTTCTATAACGCTTTTTCTGGGAGGTTCCCAAGTAGTGAAACCTGGAGGAATTGCAGAGAAGAAACTGAAGAATATCATTTATAATATTCATACCTTTATTCATTTCAGGTACAAAGTTATGCTTGTTTCAAGTTAGGGTTGTTGACTAATCCAAAAAGTAGTCATGTGAGACTTAGGTAAAGTTTGATGAAAATGTTATTTTCTTGTTGTTGAAGTTGAGGAAGGTCTATAGGTCTATGATCACATACACTAGGTATATTATAGAGTTATAGGTATTTTTATATGCATGTTTTGATGGTTACATTTGGTCATGACATGATGCATGCTTGAGGCATGTCTTGGTGAGTTTTTGGTATATGTCTTGTGGTACATATTCGATGTATTGTACATGTTGGTTGAGGTCTACTTGTTGAGATACATTATTGGTGCATTTCTTGTTTTTTTGGTATATGGTGTATGGCATGATATGGTATATGATCGGTACCTGATATGGTGTTAATGTACATTCTTGATATACATGTTTTGATGTGAGGGTTTACGGTATTTGACCTATGGATATTGTGATGTATTTCTAGAGGAATCTTGCTGGTTATATTTGGTATATGGTTGAGGTACATGTTCGGTACATGTTGAGACATATAGTTTATGAGTTGGCACATGCATGATGTGTATGGTATGGTGATGTTGGTGTATCCTGATTAGGCATAGTTTAAGTTGTTGCTGATGCATGATTAGTACATGCTTGGTACATTGTTGCATGAACTTGTCGATAATATTGTTGGAGACTTTCTGAAGTATTATTGCCACATGGATTATGGATGATGTGTCATATATGACTTGGTATAATTTTATAAGAACATATTTATTGTGGTACATCTTGTTGATGTTTGTGATTATTCTTGGTTGATTCACATCTTGGTGATATTGTGCATATGGTTGAGAGTTGTCTTGGTGATTGATATTGGTGAATAGATATGATTTGGTTGATGAGGTTGATGTGACAGGTTGTTGTGATAGGATGTGTTGTGCATAGTTGATGAATTTGTGATGGTACAAGTTGTGTGAGTGATTATTGTACATGGTTGACAGTACAAGTTGATTAATGCAGTTTGATTGATACAGGCTGTGACAGGTTTGTTGTGGCAGGTTGGTTGTACAGGTTGATTGATACATGTTGTGACATGTTGGTTGTATAGTTTGTTGGTACAGGTTGTGACAATTTATTGGTATAGGTTGGTTACAGGTTGTTGGCACATATTGGTACATGTTTAAAATGACATATTTCATAGTGGTAGTGTGGCAGTGATTCATCAATTACTTGAAACTTATATTTCATGGCAGTTGGACAGGGAAAGAATAGGTGGTTGTATCCACCTTCCAGTTGGATTCGTAGAACCAGGGAGTTGGAGCTTCCTTTAGGTTGGATCCTAAGAATCAGGAGTTTGGATCCTCCTAGTTGGAGCCAAAGAATTGGGTGGTTGTAGCCACCTTCCAGTTGGACCCGGAGAACATAGGGGGTTGGAGCTTCCTTCTGGCTGTAGCCAAAGAATTGGAATTTGGTTCTTCCTTGAATGTAATTCTTTGACATATAAGAAAATAATTTTTTAGTTTTATCGTGCAATGGGTTTCCACGTAAAATAATGGTGTATTGTGTATTGTGTGGATGTGTCTATTATTTTTCATTATGAACTGATGGATGTTAACGTTTATGATGATATAATATATTGATGATGAACTGATGAAAATTGTTGAATAAGTTAAAAGAATATATATCGTGGTTAAAAGGATTAATAAGTGGTATAAATTTCTCATTATTGATTCACCCCCCATCTCAGTAATCTAACAGATTATAGTTATAATATATAATTGGTCCTCTTCCTCTATTGAATCCTCCTCATCTATGACCTTTGAACCCTCCTCTTTCTCCTTGGTTATAACCTCTTGTATTATTATACTACGGAACTCCCCATTCTGATTCTTCTCCTTGGAATCTATATGCATCTACGGTGCACTCTCTCTTCAGATAAAATTCACGAAAATCCTTCTCTCCATGTCCTACTGACTTACAAAAAATACAAAACAAGTTTATTACAGTGCTATGACATTTCTACATCAAGGGACAAACATTAGGGTGGTGACCCATCATCTTGAAAATCTTTCACCATACCCCTAATGGATCTGGAGCTCTTGTATTCAAATACTACTGAAAAGATAGACATTTGTTCTTATGATGACCTTCTATTCTATATGTGACACACCGGACTTCCTCGCATGTTTCTTTTCCTTTCACAAGTTTTTGTAGTTGAATAGTCAACACTACTAACTGTGACTGAACTTGATCCATCCCTATGCAATTTTATCCTATAGGGGATTCTTCCAATTTCATAGCAATCTCTAAGGATTCTAACTGGGACACAGTCTTTTGTTTCATCAAAGGGAAGCATATATGTGGAAACAATACTACAATAACCTACTATGTATGTTGTTCATCGAAAATATGGAATTTAAATTGATCCTTCAATATCTAAAATATTTGATCATAATCCCACACTGATTCATTCACTATCAGTGTGATCCCGTTCATCTTTGTAATGCAATCCAACTCAGACTTAGGTTTATGGAACTCTTTCAATAGAGATTTTTTTACATATGAAAATGTTATAGTTTGTCTTGCATGTATAGTAGTCTCGTATTTCATGTACCATAGCAATGAGTGGTCTCTCAATGTTGTCTCCAATTGCACAATCATTGCATCATCATCCTAGGCGTTCTTCATAGTCTATATTATTCACAAATAAACAAATGTTGTTTTGAATCTTCTAAACCTACGCCATGAAACATAGGCATTCATAAAGTGGGGTCTACTCCCACCATCATATTTTGCACGGTATTCCTCCTTGGTGATACTACCTGAACTTGGGTTATTCTACCACTTCCACTGCTCTTACTGCTATCCTTACTTCCCTTACTAACTACAAACGACAAATTTTCTCCAAACCTTAGAGATGCACAAGAGGTCGTGGGTTTGACACAAATTATTTATTTAGTGGGATCGTCTTCTACTAGACTGAGCTGACCTTTTATGCATAGAATGATTTGGAATATTATGCCAATGTCTCTCTCTTGAAACTCTCTTTCCTGCTCTTCTCTATCAACCAAAATCCTCTTCCTAGTATGCTGAAATATTTTTCAACTGTGAAATACCCCAATATATTCTCTTTTGTGCCTTCTTCCTCTCTCAACATCATCATACCATCCATTCCTCATTCATTCTTCCTTGCAACACTCAAACAATTCCCTGGTCATCCATCAGTTCCCCCTATGCGTGAAGGCGCTTAGCTACTAAGGAAATCATATTCCATCTTCATGACTCCATTATCACACAACAACATATTAATCCAAGTAGATAGTGACTTCAAGTATCTTTTGCGTGGAACCTAAAAGAATTATATCTCAGTAGTACTATATGAATGAGTACAATCCATAGAAAACTCGATAATCTAACCTCCCAATATACTATCCAGCCAAAAATATACTAGGCGTTATACCCGATTACTTATAATATTAACTTTCCAAATTAACTCAGTAGTCCAATTTCTTGGAACAACAATGTGAAATCTTCCATTCTATTCAACTAATCTATGGATCCACTTTGTAAAAATATTCAAGAAATTAGAAAATACAATTTCATGTAAATTTGTAAACACATACCTTTGTATCCATTTCTCTGCATTGATCCACTGATTCTTATTCTTATATATAGAAAAATCGATCTAATTCATGTCCAACCATTATCCAATACCCTCCTTGGAAAGTATCCACATCCCCCTCAGTCACAGATCCCAGTCCCAACAACAAAACCATTTGTTGGCACACAGTGGGTAGGCACAAGGTTCAAGATTCAATCACCAACAAAACCCTAAAGATACTAGCCCTTTCGACATCACTCGCAAGTAGGTGAAGTATCACTCGAGGTATCTATGGGGGACTGTAGGAACTAGGTTTCCACAATAATGAAGGAATGGGAGACATTCATCATATTCATTATACTTAAAATTCATTCATTCTACCTTACAACATGCACGTAGAACCATACGAACATACAAAAGATTCACATTAACCATTCATAGATTACATGTGTACCACAAACATAAGAGAAACGAAATACATCACAACACAACATACATCATAACACATATATTTAACATGGTTCACACCAAAATGGGCTATGTCCACAATGACAGGATTCTTGTTTTATTATTTAGAATCATATATTACAAAAGGTGCACACTACACTCATACAAGATATCTTAGTTATAACCCAACATGCCCTTGTCATTCACGCATACAGTGAAAACTTAACTCTCGATTGATATTCCACTTAAATCATATTCGACTTATAGTTACTTCCCAAACCTCAAAACTATATTCGCTCATATCATAAGTTCATGACTCTCTTACCCCTTTACCCCAAAAAATCTTTACGTATTTATACTTTTATATTAGGGGTTGTCCCGTTACAATGTGGACAAAATCTCTAACTAATTCTAACTAAATTTATCCTTCCACGTGCGTTGACCCGTGAAAATGTACTAATTTTCCTCCTTTCTTCCACGTGAGTTTCTCCTTAGCTGACTTTTCACGTGGTTTTCTCCTGCGCAATTCCCAAAATTGGTCCCAAAATGTCCTACTCCAACAACTCCACAATCTACCTCCTCTTCTTCCCATGTGGCCAAAGTGTATTCCACAGGTACTTCATACTTGGCAAAGTGTTCCTTGACCACATTTTTTTGGTGTGCCTCCTAAATATCTCTTCTCTGAATTGGTATGAAAGTAGTGTATCCACTTTATATTATGTTTACTTTGTGTTTACAAATGAGTAGGCATTGATCCATAATGGAAGATGGGGCCATATAGCTTTCTTATTCTGATAGAGTATTTCCTTGAATCTATCTATCATTGTTTGGTAAGCCACTTCTTGGAGCATTAATTTTTCTAGTACAAATTGGGGAAGCACATGTGGGGATTTCATGACTCTTTATATTCTGATATGTGTTCCATGCTCCATCAACTACCAGTCCCCGATTGTCCTGATTATAGCCAATGCATTTTTTGTGATATACGAGGATAGTGTGTAGAAAATGAATCTGTACAATGGGGCTAGGAAGTGCTCATAGATATTGTGATACTATGTTCTATAATTATGCTCTCATAGCACCTTGTAGTAGATGTGGATGCTTGGGTCTATTTCCTTCCATTCCCAACCTATCTGAGGGTATTGATGTGATACACACATGATATCTAGGAGATAGGAAGACATGTGAAAGCCTAGAAAATATTTAGATTGGGATTCTGTGACTATTCTGATGGTCTCTACTAAGTTTTCTAATAGAATTCCAGCCTAGTTGAATGATGATCCTTCGTCTACACATTAGTGAATCAAGGGAATACATGAAAGAGGAAATTTGGAGGCATCTGGCTCTCTGTACAATATGAAAATCCTGACCACCATGTATTGATATGGATTACTTAGTAAGGTTCTAGGGTATCGACCAATGTTTTTGAGCTTAAATAGTTTATCTATTTTGTACCATATGTGGCATAGGACTTTGGCCATATGCTTGAACCTATTAGCACTAGAAGTCACTCTTGGATTATGGCAGGAGTAAGAATGGTACCCATCACTTTTATATTTCACGATAATTTAATTAAGGTGATCGAATGGATGCAGACCTGAGATAATGTCGTTTTAACTCAGAAAAATGGGCCAGGCATGCATGAATAGGTGAGGTCCTGATCTAACTTCTGTTAGCAAGTTGAATTTAAGGTGAGCAGATGGAAGACTTGGTGAGAATATGAACAAGTCTAATATGGGCATCCATCCTTCCAACAACTCGGGGAAGAAAAATGAGACACTGAAATATGTCGAGCTGACAAAGCTACAACAACACAGTGATGGCTCGACTGGATCCTCCAATTCCGAGTGTCTTAATACACTATTTAAAAAGATGACAAGAAGCTAGCTTTCATTAAACAAGAAGTCTCAAATGTTAAAACATAACCAGGAAACCAATGCTTCATCAAAACTTTACAATCGGGAGCCAAGCTCAAGCATCGACCCTGACAAAATGTCAAAAATGCCTACATATACTCAAGGCAAAACAACAGTAGCAATTGTGAGTCATTGTATTAAAGGAATTATGTCTGCATGTTTACTGGCAGACTATGTATGTAGTCTCTAGATAGTCTTCCACCTCAGTCAGATGCAATCATGTTCCTGGCGACCCTGCAAATGAATTGAAAAGCTTCTAGTCCCTTTCTATACTTTTTTTTTATGGTGGAGACGATGTCTAACCACCACCATCTGTTTCAATAATTTCTTCCTTGGGATAGGGGAAGGCCCTAGTCAACTCTGCGCCTGTAGGACATGGTGGCCCTCTCATGTTTTCATATGGATCTACTTAGAGGATTCACAGTTAAATGTGGGGGACAATCGTGAAGATTGGAGTATTTGACATGAGGTAGTGGATGGGTGATATCCAGGAAGAGGAGATTTATCAAATGAGGGACGTGGAAAATGTGGAATCTGAAGTGTGAGAGCCACTTGGAGGAATCACAAAGGCTGAGAAAAATCTACGAGGTGATTATGTGGAGGCAAAGGAGATATGGTGGTGGGATGTGATTGGTCAAGGAGAACACATTGCTAAGAAGGGGACGACGTGGAAGGGAGAGGGGCAGGTGTAAGGTGACAAGAGGCAGAAGGGAGTGGGAGAAGTGACATGGGAAAGAGGGAGGAAAGTGGAGAACACATGTCACCAGGAGGTGAAGGCGGTAAGAGGAGGCAAAAGTAAGAGGTTTTAGGGAGGGACCACACAAGACTGCTCATATCGGACCCCCCCTCATTAAACGTAGAATGGAAAGGGGGGTCTGAAATTGCACCTTAGTTGTAGATATGGGCACTTTAATCCCATCCATTCAGACCTGTGTGACACCATATCGGATCCCCCCCCCCCCATTAAGGAAGAACGATGGAGGGGGTTTGGAATTGGAACTTGTTCGTATATCTGGGCATGTAGATTATGGCCACTCAGATCCACACATCTTTTAAATCATATGCACCTGATCGCTAACTTAGGAAAAGAGGGTTTTGACCCGTTTCTTGCCCTCTTTTCACCCAGAGGGTTTTCTCCTTAGGGAAAACACCCCCTACATGCTTAGGTGATAACATCAGGCTCCATGGGGGATGGCATGCCCCTTATGGGATGCCAAGAACTCTTTTGCAACTTCAGTGCCTTCCTGTTGGGCTATGGAGTCCCTTATTGAAACCAAGAACAAACAAAAAACAATATTTACAAAACGAAGAGCCACTCATGGCTAAAAAAAAAAACTTCTTCAAGAAATGACCATTCACTGGGCCATTAAAAACTTCTTTGCCTTCCAAATCCTGCAACCTATAGGTGTTGTTCAAGAATACTTCAGATATCTTGAAAGGCCCAATCTAGAGGGCATCGAACTTGTTGTGTTTGCCTTTATCCTACCTAGGTGCATCACACTTAAGCACTAGATCTCCAAGATCGAATTTCTCCTTTTTGACCTTCTTGTCAAAGACCTACTTGATCTTTTGTTGATGATCATGAGCTCTTTCCATTACCTGCTCTCTCATCTACTACATTTCTGCCACCTGATGAATTCTTCTGGCCATATTGTTTGGTTCTCCTTCATGGTCTTGAAATAATTTTGCTATAGGTAGAACCAGCTGAGTGGGAAATACAAATTTTGTCCCATAAAAAGTTTGAAAAGGAGAGGTGCCCAAGGACCTCTTTTTTGTCACTAAATCATCCCATAGAGAGAATTTTAGCTTTGAATCCCATGCCTTCTTATTGTCTTCCAGCAGTCTTTTAATGAGCTTGATCAAACTTTTATTGGAAGACTTGATTAGTCCATTGCCTTGGGGATAATAGGGAGTGGAATGAATCAGTGAAATCTCAAAATTCTCACAAAACTTGATCAAAGGCTCAGACTTGAAGGAAGAAACATTATCAATAACGATTCTACTGGGACAGCCAAACCATGCTATAATATCTTCAAGAAAACCAATGATCACCTTGTACGAAACACTCCTAGTGGGGATAATGTCTATCCATTTGGTGAAATAATATGTTGCAGTCAGGATCCACCCATGCTGACCACTTGAAGGAGGATGAATCTCTCCAATAAAGTCCAACCCCCATTGTTGAAAGGGTGTTGAAGCTATTATATGCTTTACCAGCAAGGGTTTGAGTTGTTGCTTTCCTGTGAACTGTTGACATTTTATGCAAGCTCTGACTTCTATACAAACATCATTGAATAAGGTGGGCCATTAGTACCCATCCTTGAGAATTTTGTAGGATGTGGTCTTCCAGAAATGGTGCCCTCCACATAGGCTACTATGAAAATCAAACACAACCCTTTGGGTCTCCTGTGGGTTTAAACATATCAGAAGCACTCCCAAAGGGTCCCTCCAATGCAAGACCTAGTTAATTAGGAAATATCTGAATTCTTTGAGCTTTAAAGAGCTTTCCTTACTCTTCCCCATTCCATCATGAGGATTTAATTTTTGCAGAAAATATATAATGTTTGCATACCAGGTGCATTTTGCTAATTGTAAATTGCCCTGAGGACTGCCATCAGACAACTCGACATGCTAAACTTATGAGCAAATGTTGATGAATTTAACCCCCAACACCTTACAATTGGATTCAACCATCAGCTTGGCCAAACCTTTCCCTTTAACTAGCTTGGTGGGTTTTATTTCCATATCGAACTCAAGGATCTTGGCAATCCATTTACTCCTTCTACCATCTATGTCAGGTTGTATAAGAATACCCTTCATAGAGGTTAAAGGAACATATGAAATTACTTTTGAGTGCAATACATGGACTCTAAAAGCTTTGAGTGCTTTCACTAGGGCATAGGCTTGATTTTCCATAATCTCATACCTGATCTCGTCATCCCTCAATGCTCTGTTGAAAAATGAAATAGGTTCCTCCAGCCCTACATCATTCTTCTGTAGTAGGACAACAACCACTCTATCAATGGAGGAAAAAGAAAATATCAGGAAGTCCTTGGAATAATCAGGAATGATAAGCATGGGTGCCTTAGACAATGACTTTTTGATTTGATCAAAGGCTTCCCTGGATTCAACAGTCCACTTTACCTCATTCCCCTTTCTAAGCATGGTTGTAACATGCTTCACCAACTCAGCAAAATTTGAAACAAATCTTCTTAGAAAGTTAATCTTCCCCAGGAAAGATTGGACTTCTTTCCTGGACCTTGGAAGTGATAAGGCTTGAATTTACCCCACCCTGTTGGGATCAATCCTCACTCCCTTAGTAGATACTATATGCCCCAAAAACCTTCCCTCTTTCATGGAAAACCGATATTTCTTGGGGTTTAAATAAATACCAAACCTTCTACACTTAAGGAAAACCTTCCTTAGATGACAACAATGTTCTTTATCAGATCTGGAAAAAACTGTTATGTCATCCAGATAGATCACCACAAACTGATCCATCTCCCCAATGAAAGTTATGTCCATGGCTCGCTGAAAAGTTTCCCCTGCATGCATCAATCCAAAGGGAATTTTGGCATACATGAATGTGCCCCAAGGAGTGGTGAAAGTTTTATTTTCTTTGTCCTTAGGCTAGACATAAATCTGATTGTAGTCAGAGAAGCCATCGATCATGGAAATCCTGGATGCTCATGTTACCCTTTACAGTATATATTCCATCTTAGGTAGGGGGTAATTTTCCTTCTTTGAGATTTTGTTTGAATGTCTGAAATCAACACAAAGTCTGATCTCTCCACTTTTCTTCCTTATTGGGACCAAATTTACCACCCATTCAGAATATCTCAAGGGACGATGATTTGGGCATCTAACAACTTCTTCACTTCTCTCTCCATGACAGGAAACAACATGGGATTAATTTTTCTTAACTTCTGCCTGAATGGCTTGGCCTCCTCTTTCAGTGGGATATTATCCTCAATGAAAGTTGTGTCATATGTCTTGAGGTCTTCATATGTCCAGGTAAACACATCAGCAAACTCCCTCAACAATCCAGCATATTCAACCCTTTGTTCTCTTCTCAAGCTACTTGACAATTTGACAAGATTTGGTTCCCTCTCTGTGCCAATGTTACACTCAGCTATATCAGCATTATCTTTTGAGATTTGGCCCTTTATTGCTACATCATTGTTGTCAAATAGTCTTTCCAAAGGAACCAGTCCCCTTGGGATGTGATTGCTAGACAATTGAACAATGTGATGATCAACAATTTTTTTGAGAAACATATCTACCTGAGATTCTTCTTCAGAGGCAGAGTCTTGATCAATGTGCAGTGCTGAAAATTCTTCAACAGTCTCTAGGAACCTTTTGATCTCAAGATCATCTTCAAACACCTTCCAATGCTTGACATTGTCAGGTATGGAGGGCCTATATTTTACTTTTGTATCATATCTTAGCTTAGGTGGCATAGGAACTCTGAAATTGCTAACTGAAGTAGCCACATAATCAACCACATAGTTTTCTCCTCTTGGAATAAATGATATATTGAAGGCCAAGAAACAAATGTCAATGAGGTACCAAGATTCATTTATGTAGCTCCTAAGCTGAGGGTGTTTGGCTTGGTAAACATTTTTGATCTGTTGGATAATCAACTCAGCATCTCCAAACACAGTGATCTCTTTAATCCCCATGTCCTTTGCGACCCTTAAGCCCAAAACAAGAGCTTCATACTCTACCACATTATTGGTAGCTTCAAACTCTAATTTGTATGACAATGGGATAGTTTCTTGAGCAGGGGATACAGACACTATCCCAGCACTAGCACCATCTTTAGAGGAAGCCCCATCAAAGAAAATTTTCCAAATGGAATTAATTGAGGGAGAGACTTCATGGGGGAGAATTGGCTACTTTTTTATTTGAAGAGGAGCCTCTGGGGCGTTGGTGAGATGCAACAAGATGGATCCAAAATTGGTATAAAGGGAAAATATGGGATGATTTGTGGGGTCTTCTTCATCACTGACAATATAGGCCAGGTGAGCTTCTCTGTACAGTCATTTGTTCTCCCCTCCAAAGACTGGAATGGTGGAATATGTAAGGTCCATCTGTAATGTTCCTCCAAGTTTTTTAATCCAAGATCTTGAGAATAACATGCCAAACTTGGGAGGAGCATCGACTACCAAAATTTCAATGACCACACTCTTCATGGGCAGCTGAAATAAGGACACCACCAAGAATTTGATGACTCCAAGACATTGCACTCTCCTTGAATCAAAAGAGTACAAGTCATGGTAGACCTTTGTGACTTCCAGACCAAGTTATTCCATGACAGTTTTGGGCATGAGATTATGAGAGGCCCCTGAATCCATCAAACAATTGTGCAACACCTTGTCATGTATGTTTAGGGATGTGTAGAAGGGAGGAGATGAATCATCTATGTCTTCCACCATACGACCTAGGATTATTACTAGCTTTTCATATTGCAAGTTAATTGAGTCTATGAGATGATATGAGGGCTTGGAATGTAGTAGCTTAGAGAGGCTCCTTTTGAAATCTTCATGTTTAACCAGCTCAGAGAGGGGTATAGGGATTCTGATTTTCTGAATTTTATGCTCAAAATTAAAAGAAGACATGAGATTTGGGATTTCTTTTACTTCAGGAATAGAATTATGGACTATTGGAGAGGGGGCTTGGGATTTCTTACCTTTGTTTTTGTCTGCCATATCTTTAGCGGGATTCTCCACTCTAGTAGGCTGCTCAGGAAAATCAGGCATTCCCGTCTTCTTCTTGGATCTGAGGTTGTATCTATTTTGGCTGCTGCTAGCCTTGCTTCCCTTGCTCATCTCATTGAGTTGATTGTTCATGAGAGACTCCTAGTATGTTGATTGAGTCAAATGAGGAAAAGGGGGGGTGTCTCCAAAAAAATGGATTCTGAGGTCAAGATCTTCTTCTTCCCTCCCCTCCTCATCAACCAAGTTATTTTGGAGAGGAGCTTCAATCCTCTGATCATCTCTGTCTCTGTTCCTTTGTTCCCTTGGCATAATATGAGGAACTTTTTTGTTAGGCCTCCTAAAGTGTTGGCAATTTCAGCTATCAGAAAGCAAATCAGCGTATACTTGTCATTGATGGCAAGAATGTGTGGTCGCAGTGATGAAAATAGCATTGAATAACATCGCAGTAATAATCGAGAGGAGAAGAGACAGTGATCGTTGGATCCCATCCTAATTTCCCGAAAGAACCAGGACCGTCAGATCTGTAGAAGCTATGAGAGAGATAAATTCATTGGAGAATCGGGGATCGCGAGTTCAAAGTGCAAAGAACACTTATCATTGAAAACCCCGAAATCGCGATATGCGATTTCGCGATTTGATCGCAACCGTTAATCAAGCAGGGATATGGACTATTCATCTGTATGGACACGTGGCAGCTAGGAGGCCTTATCGGCAATTCGGGGATCGGGACTTCATAATGCAAAGAACAATGACAACGAAAACCCCGAAATCGCGATATGCGATTTCGCGATTTGATCGCAGCCGTTAATTTAAGAAGTAA
>ML786275.1:174056-185939 GCA_009831015.1 Picea engelmannii
TTAAGAAGGTATAAAATTGTTTAAGCTTATATACAACTGATTCACCCCCCCCCTCTCAGTTGTATTAGTATTTCCAACATAAAGTTGCCTCTGTTTTCAATCGTTTGAGGATTTATTTATGTCTACTTCCCTTCAAATTTCATCTTCTCCATATCTGCATAAATATTTTTCACCATCTTGGTCAATTCATCCACCTAAAGGTGAGGCACAAAGGAACTAGAGGTTGAGGCTTCTGATTTTCCCTTTCTTCTGTCTGTAACAACCTTATTTTTGAGCCTGTCAACTGCCAACACATTATATTCTACTTCTACGACTGCATATTGTATCTGAGCTAAGGATATAGTTCTTCTCTCTCTCAACAGAAGACAGAAGTTAGGGTCAAATGCATTAGCATAAGAGATTTTGGCAGAGGCTTCTGTGGGCTTGATCTCAGCAGGGATCTTATTGTACAATTTATTGAATCTCTTGGAGAATTCTATGACAGGCTCTCCTTCCTTTTTCTTCAAGGACCCAAACTATGTCATGTAATACATGAAATATTTTTTTATCTCCCCACTGTCTCAAGAAGGCATTATCCAAAGCTTCAATCCGAGAAATAGATTTAGGGGTCAGTCCCCTAAACCATTTCCTAAACTCACCATCAAGGCTCTGGATGAAGAATCTCATCTAGACATCTTCATTTTCAATGTCCAGGTTGTCTGCATAATTGTAGAAGGCAACGAGGTGCTCTTCAGTATTTATGTCCTCCTCTCCAGTAAATTTAGGCATATACTTCAAGTAGTCTCTAGCAAGGAGAGGATTCATGGTATGAGGTAGGATTAAGGGGGCACCCCTGGCAGCCACTATGGCATCCATTCTATTCACAAGGGGATTATCACCTTCCATAGGGATAAGAGGTGAGGAGAATGAGTTTGACCAAGAGAAACTGGAACAAATCTTACAGGAGGAAAGGAAAACCGCAGGGAATTTGGAGAATGAGCTTCAGGGCTTATAGGGACAAAGGTTTCCCTCTCTCTGGTAACAGTATTATTAGGAGGAGGGGTGGTAAAACCTAGGGTAGGAAATTATTCTGAGGTGTTGATCCTGAAATAGGGTACAACCTCATGAGAAAGGGGAGTGACAAGGATTTCTCCCTCCAATCCAATACCAGGAGGAGAAAACTCAACAGGAACACTCCCAAACTTTAGACTTCGGGAAACTCCAACAAAAGGCAATAAAATAGAATGAGATGTAGGGATTGAGGTTCCTATAGGACAATGAAAATCATCAGAAATGCCTCACTCAACAGTAGAATCTTCTCCTCTAAAGGCCTTTCCCTTTCTGATGATCTTCTCTGGGTCGGTTTTAGGTGTCGCTAAAGTCAGTTGTGGAGTAGACCTTGTATGTCTGCCTCTAGAAGCCTAGGTTGAAACAATGGAGTAGCATGTTGGTTCACATCTATGAAGTCGCCACAATGGAGTCACCAGGTGCATAGTAGAAATCTTGGAGGGCTCTGATGCCTGATGCACCTTCAGAATCAGAGGCTTAATGTCGTTCAATCCCAGGGGAAATATTCAACTTCGTCCCCGGCAACGACGCCAGAAATGTTAGCACCGGAAGTCACTCCTTGATTGCGGTAGGAGTAAGCCTGGTACCCATCATTTTTATATGTCACGATAATTTAATTAAGGCATTTGAATGGATGAAAACCTGAGAGAATATCATTTTAACTCAGAAAACTGGGCCAGGCATGCACAAATAAGTGAGGTCCTGATCTAACTTTCGTTAGTAAGTTGAATTTAAGGTGAGAAGATGGAATACTTGGTGAGAAGATGAGCGAGTCTGATATGGGCATCCAGCCTTCTATCAACTTAGGGATTAAAAATGAGACACTGAAATATGTCGAGCTGAAAAATCTACAACAACACAATGATGGCTCGACTGGATCCTCCAATTTCGAGTGTCTTAATATAGTGTTTACAGAGATAACAAGAAGCTGAATTTCATTAAAAAGGAAGTCTCAAATGATAATACATAACTAGGAAACCAATGCTTCATCAAAACTTTACAATCAGGATCCAAGCTCAACCATCGACCCTGACAAAATTTCAAAAATGCCTACATATACTCAAGGAAAAACAACAACAACAATTTCAAGTCACTATATTGAAGGCATTACGTATGGATGTTTACTGGCAGACTGTGCATGCAGTCTCTGAAAATTCATGGACCTCAGTCAGATGCAATCGTGTTCCTGGTGACCCTGCAAATGAATTGACAAGCTTCTAGTCCCTTTCTGTACTTTCTATTTATGGTCGAGATGATTTCTAACAACCACCATCTGTTTCAATAATTTCTTCCTTGGGATCGGGGAAGGCTCCGTTCAAATATGCACCTATAGGATGTGGTGGCCCTCTCATGCAGCCATCTGGATCTACTTAGAGGATTCACGATGAGACGTGTGGGGAAATCGTGAAGACTGGAGTATTTGAAGTGTAGTGGATGGGCGATAGCCAGGTAGAGGCGATTTGTCAAATGCGGGTGGTGGAAATTGTGGACTCTGAAGTGTGAGAGCCAGGTGGAGGAATCACAAAGGCTGAGAAAAATATATGGGGATATTATGTGGAGTCAAAGGAGATATGGTGGTGGGATGTGATTGTTAGGGGAGAACACATCACTGAGAAGGGGATGACGTGAAAGAGAGAGGGATAGGTGTAAGGTGACGAGAGGCAGAAGGGAGTGGGAGATGTGACATGGGAAAGAGGGAGGAAATTGGAGGACACATGTCACCAGGAGGTAAAGGTGGTAAGAGGAGGAGGCAACATTAAGAGTTTTTAGGGAGGCCCCACACAAGAATTCTCATATTGGACCCCTCCCTCACTAAAGGTAGAATGGAAAGGGGGCTCTGAAATTGGACCTCAGCCGCAAGTCTGGGTGCTTAAATCCCAGTCGTTTAGACCTGCGCGACACCATATTAGACCCCCCCCCATTAAAGGCAGAATGGCGGAGGGGGTATGGAATTGGACCTTGTTTGTAGATCTGGGCACGCAGATCACGACCGCCTAGATCCACACATCTTTTAAATCATATGAGCCAAATCGCTAACTTAGGAAAAGTGGGTTTTGACCCGCTTCTTGCCCTCTTTTTTCCCATAGGGGTCACTCCTTAGGGAAAACACCCCCTACATGCTTAGGTGATAACATCAGACTCCATGGGAGATGGCACGCCCCCTACGGGCTGCCAAGAACTCTTTTTTAGCTTCAGTGCCTTGTTTTTGAGCTATGGAGTCCCTTATTGAAACCGAGAACGAATAGAAAATAATATTTACAAAATGAAGAGCCACTCATGGCTCAAAAAAAACACTTCTTCAAGAAATTCCCATTCACCGGGCCAATAAAAACTTCTTCGCCTTCCAAATCCTATAACCTGTAGGTGTTGTTCAAGAATACTTCAAAGATCTTGAAAGGCCCCATCCAGAGGGTGTCCAACTTGTTGTGTTTGTCTTTATCCCACCTGGGTGCATCCCACTTAATCACTAGATCCCCGAGCTTGAATTTCTCCTTTCTAACCTTCTTGTCAAAGTCCTACATGATCTTTTGTTGATGATCATGAGCTCTGTCCATTACCTTCTCTCTGGTTTGCTACATTTCCACCAGCTGATGAATTCTTCTGGCCATATTGTTTGATCTCCTTCATGGTCTTGAAATAATTTTTCTACAGGTAGAGCCAACTAAGTGGGAAATACATATTTTGTCCCATAAACAAGTTGAAAAGGGGAGGTTCCTAGGGACCTCTTTGTTGTCACTCGATCAACCCACAGAGCAAATTTTAGCTTTGAATCCCATGCCTTCTTATTGTCTTCCAACAGTCTTTTAATGAGTTTGATCAGACTTTTAATGGAAGACTCTGTCAATCCATTTCCTTGGGGGTAATAGGGAGTGGAATGATTCAGTGAAATCTCAAACTACTCACCAAACTTGATCAAAGGCTCAGACTTGAAGGAAGCAGCATTATCAGTAACTATTCTACTGGGACAACCAAACCTTGCTATAATATCTTTAAGAAAACCAATGATCACCTTGTGCGAAGAACTCCTGGTGGGGATAGCTTCTATCCATTTGGTGAAATAATCTGTTGCAGTAAAGACCCACTTGTTCTGACCACTTGAAGGAGGATTAATCTCTCCAATGAATTCTAACCCCCATTGTTGAAAGGGTGTTGAAGCTATTACAATATTTACCGGCAAGGATTTGAGCTGTTGCTTTCCCGCGAACTGTTAACATTTGATGCAGGCTCTGAATTCTCTGTAGACATCGGTGAATAAGGTGGGCTAGTAGTACCCAGCACTGAGAATGTTTTAGGCTGTGGTCTTCCAGAAATGGTGCCCTCCACATAGGTTGCTATGAAAATAAAACGTAACCCTTTGGGTCTCCTATGGGCTTAAACATCTCAGAAGCACTCCCAAAGGGTCCCTCCAATGCAAGACCTGGTCAATAAGGAAATATATGACTGATTTGATATTTAAATATCTTGCCTTACTCTTCCCCATTCCATCAAAAGGATTTAATTTTTGCAGAAAATATATAATGTCTGCATACTAGGTGCATTCTGCTAATGGTAAATTGCCCTGAGGACTTCCATCAGACAACTTAGCCTATTGAACTTCTGAGCAAATGTTGATGAATTTAACCCCCAACACCTTACAATTGTATTCAATTGGCAACTTGGCCAAACCTTTCCCTTTAACTAACTTGGTGGGTTTTATTTCCAGAACGAACTCAAGGATCTTGGTAATCCATTTACTTTTTCTACCATCTATGTCAGGTTGTATAAGAATATCCTTCACAGAGGATAAAAGAAAATATGCAATTACTTTTGAGTGAAAGAAATAGACTCTGAAATATTTGGGTGCTTTCACCAGGGCATAGGCTTGCTTTTCCATAATGTCATACCTGATCTCGACATCCCTCAATGCTCTATTGAAAAAGGAAATAGGTTGCTCCAGCCCTGCATCATTCTTTTGTAGTAGGACAACAACCACTCTATCAATGGAGGTGAAACAAAAGATCAGGAAGTCCTTGGAATAATCAGGAGTAATATAAAAAAGGCCTTTAGAGACTCATTGTAATCATTTTTCTCAGATGGATGCACATAGCAGCCACATATCTTCTTAGAGATAGATACCACCATTCGAGCAAGTGTTTCAGTTCAACATTATTATAGTTTGATCCTATTTCATTTATTCAATAGAATATATTTATCACTGGATATCTATGATGTTCTTCATATCTCTGTGTTTATTGTATTCAGTCTGTTAATCAATTCATTTTGCTCCTAAATCTGGATCAGTGGTATCAGAGTGACCTTCTCTTCATTTATTTTTCTTCATGCATGTTGGCACAAGGGCGGACCTAGGATTCAACTAAAAAAGTACACCAAAAAACCCTAACTGTTGCCCCTTTCAGCAACACCTGTAAAGAATATGAGGTCTCACCTGAATTAGCAATAGGGGGGTTGCAAGACACAGGTGTCTACAAGTAGAGGAAATGAAAAATGTTTCCAGAACAACAGTGTAATGTAACCTAGAGATTCTTTAACAGTCTTACACTTAGCTTCGCAAAATTAGATTATACCTCCTATATTTAATAAGGAAACAACAATGCAATAACAGTATAACAGATAGAAAATAACACAACATCAACCATACAAAACAACAATATTTACATGGTTCACCCTCTCCCTAGGGCTATGTCCACAGATCTGTGTTTCTTGATACAATAGATGAAAACATACAGTTCTATCTGCGAACTTATTTGAATATCCCTCTCTCTCTTCCTCTTTATCTTCCCCCCTGCACACCCAGCTGTAGGGTCAATCTTCACACCCAGCTGAAGATCCAGAATACATAATTCTCTTACCACAAAACACTTCTATCTCTCACTAATGCTATCACCAACAAAAACGACAACCAACCATATCAACTCTTCTAGACCTTTATTTATACATTTCATGACTATTAGACAACCTTATACTGAATCCTAGGTGTCAAAACCCTAGGTTCAAAACCCTAGATGCCAAAACCCTAGGTCCAAATGACCCACATTTTAAGGGCTTCGCCAACCTATTCTTCCTTATTCTCTGTGAGGAGCTCCAAAGCACCCATTAGTATCTTTTTCTTCTTGCTAAGTTGTCCACAATCTATCTTCTTTGATGCTTTGTATTCCTTGATATTCTCTTTCAATGACTTGATTTTATTTACATCGTTTCTTCTTTTCTGCTTATTTACCCACTTCGACCCTTCCTCGGTTTGTGTTCCTTCCATGCACTTTGTACTTTATCTTTCTTCCTTAATACATGACTAAGGGCCAACAGGCCCGCAACACTCACATGTGACTCATCCGAGTCACAACAAGATTGATATTTTTGTGTTACTTTGATTGCATGTTGTGCAGAGAAGCCTATGCTTTCTACTCTGTTCCTCCCTATTGTGTGCAGACTATATTTTTTGTGCCTGGTACCCAATTTCAACTACACCTGGTACCTAGAACCTTCTTCCTTTGTTTTTACTGAGAGTTGTGAGGAAATTGGTCGTCACAATACAACTTCAATCGACTCCCATTCACTAAACCATCCTTCCATTCTCCATTAAGAGTCTTCAACTACACAACTCCTCCTTCTATAACATAGGAAAATTCGAATGGTCCAAAACAATGTGTCTTGAACTTCCATGTATGCTTCATGAACTTGTTTTCATATAAAAGAACCAAATCTCCTTGCTTAAATGCTTTCTTCTTGATATGTCTGTCATTGTAATCCTTTTCGTGTTCTTTTTGTACCTATTGATGAAATCCTGCAATGAACCTATCTTCCTCTAATTCTATCAATTATGCGAACCAATCTTGAACAATGCCAGTGTCATCCATACCTGTAATTGCTACAATTCTTAAACTAGTAACCAAATATTTCATAGGTACTACTGCTTCCAATCCATATACTAACTTAAAGAGAGTCTGTGTGGTTAAAATTTTGCAAGTAGTTCTATAAGCCCATAACATTGTTGGAATCCTTAAATCCCAATCATCTATGTGAACACTACAAATCTTAGTCAACGTTATCTCCAAGATCTTATTGAAGGCTTCGACTGTATCATTCTCTTGTGGGTGATATGGTGTGCTCTTCTGATGGTGAACCTTTGAACTCCTGAGTCAAGGCTTCAATAGTTTTGTTAATGAAGTGTGTACTTTGATCACTCATAAGGATCTTTCGACATCCAAATCTGGTTATGATATCATCAAAGATGAATCATGCAGTTGTAGTTGCACTACAGTCCTTAACTGCTCTTGCTTCTTCCCATCTGGTCAAATACTCTATAGCAGTAATGATCTATCGAGATCATGTGTGCTTTCTTGGTGGGTTGATAGGTCCCACAAATTCAATAGCCCATTTCTCAAATGCCTCTAAAGTTAACTAAGGTTCTAAAGGCATTTCATCCCTTCTAGAAGGATTCCCTATCATTTATCATACACTGTAGGCTTTGTAGTATTCCTTAATATCCTTATGTAAGGTGGGTCACAAGAGGCCAACTTTGAGAACCTTTTGCATTGTTTCTTTCCCTGCATAATGTCCTCCTGCGATGCCTTCATGTTCTTCTGTAAGAATCAATGGTCTTTATGCCTCCATAACGCATCTCCTAAATATCTCATCCGGTCCCATCTTATATAATTGTCCATCTATAAGTTGAAAATCTGCAGCATGGACGACCAACTATTTCTTCTGAATGGCTGCATACTCCCAAGGTGCCATTCCTATGGACAGGAACTGGAATATCTCTGTGAAGTGATCATCAACTTTCCTGATGGCCAACAACTGTGCATCTGGTAGTGTATCATTCAAACTAGTAGGTTCCTCTCCATGTTCTAACCTGGATAAGTGGTCAGGTCCCTTATTCATTCTCCCTGGATTGACCACAATCTCAAAATCATATTATTGGAATAATAATAGCCATCTTCATATTCTTCCTCCCAATACTGGGTTTTTGACAAAGTACTTCAATGCAGAATGATCAGTAAACATCTTAAAATGTCCTCCTAACAAGTAGCGTCTAAAATTCTGCAGCGCATATACCATAGATAAGCCTTCTCTTTTAGTGGTAGTATAATTTATTTCATATGTAGAAAGATTCCTACTAGCAAAGGCTATAGGGTGGTCAATATATCTTGTACCTTGTTGTGCTAAGACTGCTCCTAATGCAATGGATGAAGCATCCACATGAACATGGAATTCCTTAATCCAATGTGGGAAAACCAAAATAGGTGTAGTGACCATTTTCTACTTTAGTGTGTCGAAGCCCCATTGGCATTCCTCTGCCCATTGAAACTTACTATCCTTCTTTAATATATTCTCCATATGTGTTGTTATCTATGCATATCCCTTAATAAAAATTTTGTAGCATCTAGTGTGTCCCAATGCAGTGCGTAGCTGTCTAACTGAAGTAGGAGGAGGTAGATCAACAATGATAGAAATCTTGGAAGGATCTACCAACAACCCCTGCTTACACACAATGTGTCCTAAAAACACCCCAAAAGGTGAAAATAAAATACACTTCTTCGGGTTCAGGGAAATCTGACATTTCCTGCACTTATCTAACATTAATCTCAAACATTCAATATGATCTTTCAGTAAGCTAAAAACGGTCCAATCATCAAAGTATGCCTCCATAAAATTGTGTAAAAACTCCTTAAATTATTCAACCACCACCCTGGAAAATATGGCTGGTGCATTATTCAAACCAAAAGGCACCACAGTGTAATAAAAAGAGCTCCATTTTGTTGCAAACGTGGTCTTATGTATGTCTTCCTTAGAAATTCTGATCTAGTGATAACCTCCAAATCCATATGTGAATGAATAGACTTCCTGTCCTCCTAAATTATCTAGGACCTCATCAGTAAAAGGTGTAGGAATTGGATCATGTAAACATGCATCATTCAATTTCCTTAGATATACATAGGTTATGATTTCTCCTGACTTCTTATCTTGGACTACCACAGGGTTGATCCATTCAGATTCTTCAACAGGTTCTATGATTCCTGCTTTGAACATTCTATCTAATTCAATCTTAACTTTCTGCTTGTACTTGGGATTCAATCTGTAGGGTATTTTCTTGATAGGCCTTGCCTCTGGTTTCAAAGGAATCCTCATTTCTCCCATGGGTCCTTTGATACCCTTCATGTCTATGAACTTGGTTGGAAACAAGTCCTGAAACTCATGCAATAGTTCTGTAATCTTACTAATAGCAACATCATTCCAATAGTCTCCAATATTTTCCAACATAGGTGCTTGCTCTATTCCAATATTAACTTTATTAATTTTAATAGGTTGTCCAACAAAAGGTAATTCAATCCATGGCCCTTCTATGTCTCTTTGTCCTTCAGTTTCTGCAATGTTTACATTCCTAGGGTCATCATCCTCATCAACATTAATATTATAATAACCATGTAACTACTAAAGAGGTGCAGTCCATTCATCTTCTTCTTGGTTAAGAGGGGGGGTAGGTGCCTCCTCAAAGACCTTCTGTCTTAGAATTTGTAAAGCTTGATCTACTATGGGTTACTGACTTTCAAATAGGAATGTAGCTATAAATTTTTGGGTCATACCATACCAATCTATAGTGACTAAGCATAGTTCATCTTGAAGGTACCGTTTGATAGGTGTAATATCTAAGGTGTTAATGAACTTATGTACCCACTGTTCTTTAGGAATGCTACTCTAGGCTTACTCAGAACTTCGCACATGGTTCTTAGGAAAACTCTGAACTATGTATCAAAATTAGCAACCTTCATCTTGATATGAAAACTGCATTATCATCAAGGTGTGACATTTTACCCATTCTGTGATGTTCTTCTTATGTGCTTCCCACCATCTAGCTGGTGTTACATTCAAGGCTTCATCTAGTGCTAACAACCTATGTTGTGTTGGATTACTGAGTGGGGGGATGAATCGGTGATAGCGTAATTATAATCCTTTTTCTTCAAATGTTATATCAATGTAGAATTATTATCCAATAATGACCAGTAAGAAATAAACAATCACACATACACAATACACCAGTGTTTTACATGGAAACCCAAATTGGGAGAAAACTACAAAATTATTTTTCTTATATTTCTTGAAGAATTACATTCATTGGAAGCACCAACTTCCTTTGTTTTCCAGCTACAACTGGAAGGAGGCTCCAACCCCCTAGTTTCTTAGGATACAACCTAAGGGAAGCTCCAACTCCCCATTTCTCTAGCTATAACCCCCAATGTTCTTCGACTACAACCACCTGTCCTTGCCCCGTCCTACCACCCAGAAGTAGAAGTAGAATGATGGAACCACTGTCACACTATCATTGTGAGATATATTGTTGCAAACCTGTACCAATAAATTTGAACCATACATCAACCATGCAACAACCTGTACCTCAACCTATAATCAACTTGTACCATAAACAAGTGCATCAACCATGCACCAACCTGTACTCAACCTGTACCATAAACAAGTGCATCAACCATGCACCAACCTGTAATAAACCTGTACCATAAACAAGTGCATCCAACCATGTACCAAGTATGTACCAATAATGTGTCAACTACTCATCAACTATGACTCATCAATATGTACCAACATCATCAACTATACACCTCATGTATGTGCGCCAACTCATCAACTACTTGTCTCAACCATGTACTCAACATGTACCACAAACAAAAGCCCTCATCAATTTCATCATCCAAATCTGATTTTTAGCTCTATAATAGACCTAGTGTATATGATCACATTCCTGCAAACCTTCCTTAACATTAAAAGCAAGAGATTATCATTTTCATCAAACTTTTCTTTAGTCTCACATGCCTAGTTTTGGATTAGTCAACAACCCTAACTTGAAGTATTCATAACTTTGAACCTGTAATGTATAAATATATCAAACTGATACACTATTTTCTTCAGTGTGTTTTATGCAATTACTCCAAGTATCACTACTTGGAACCTCTCAGAAAAGGATTTATAGAAAAAATGGCATACCTTGCTAAATTCTGGCTTATTCTAGAGAGTGACCTTGTAGAGCATGCCCCACACAAAATGTTTGATGAATTGATATGAAATTATTACAAAACATACTACCAACTATCCCCTAGCCAAAAACTTTGGCCTCACTGAATTTGGATCTGTTATGAAGAGGTTATGACGTTTTTACCCGAAACAATTGATTTTGACTAGTTTCAGGACTGACCACAAACCCTAGTTTCCACTGAGTGTAACTCCAAAAATACAACAACCTACAAGCTGAATGTTTTACCACAGATACTTGGATATGTTTTCTCACTTTCATAGCAATTTCACGGTATGAATCATTATCGAAAAAGTTTTATAGAGAAAATGGTGAGATGACATATAAATAACATACCTTTGAAAGCACCGTCAAAGGAATTTATCCTTCCTTGCATTTTGGCCTTCTTTTCTTCACCTTCACTCAGAATTCCAATTTAGATATCCTTGGTTACCTTAGAAACATATAGATTTTCAATATGCTCAATTATTATTCAAATGAGAGAGCCTTGACTCTTATTTATACTCTCCAAGTAGCTTCCTTAAAAACATCTTCTAGGTCACTTGGCCCACATTCCTTATTTTAGGGTTGGGTCCACTTCTAATTTCTCCATTAAATTTATTATTGTAATAATTTATTTTGTATTCACTTTGAATTATAATACACTCATAGCTTCACTTTATTATTTACCTTTTAATATCTCTTAAACCACTTTGATTACTTTGACCTTTTGGGGCTTCTAGATGACATATGAGGGTCCTCCAACTTCGTAAGGCCATAACTCTCAAACCGTGAGGAGTTATGTGACGTTCTAC
>ML786275.1:191988-211461 GCA_009831015.1 Picea engelmannii
ACTTTTGTCCATCAAACTGTGGTATTCCATTTTTATACGAGTTGGTACTCTCCATGATCTACCTTTCAGTGGTTAAACTGATTTCTGAAGGAACCTGCTCTGATACCAATTGTTGGATTACTAAGAGGGGGGGTGAATCAGTACACAATGTTTTACGTGGAAACCCAAATCAGGAGAAAACCACATAATGCTTTTTCTTATATGTCTTGAAGAATTGCATTCATTGGAAGCACCAACTTCCTTTGTTTTCCAGCTACAACTGGAAGGAGGCTCAAACCCCATAGTTTCTCAAGCTACAACCTGAGGGAAGCTCCAACTCCCCAATTCTCTGGCTACAACCAGAAGGAGGCTACAACCCCCAATGTTCTTAGGCTACAACCAGAAGGTGGCTACAACCAATTGTCCTTTCCCCGTCCTGCCACCCTGAAGTAGAAGTAAAATGATGGAACCACAGCCACACTATCACTGTGAGATATACCATTGTAAAATTGTACCAATAAATATAAACCATGCATCAACCATGCATCAACCTGTACCTCAACCTATAATCAACCTATACCATAAACAAGTGCATCAACCATGCACCAACCTATAATCAACCTGTACCATAAACAAGTGCATCAACCATGCACCAACCTGTAATCAACATGTGCCATAAACAAGTGCAGCCAACCATGTATGAAGTATGTACCAATCATGTGTCAACTACTCATCAACTATGACTCATCAATATGTACCAACATCATCAACTATACACCTCATGTATGTGCGCCAATTCATCAACTACTTGTCTCAACCATGTACTCAACATGTAACACAAAAAAAAGCCCTCATCAATTTCATCATCCAAATCTGATTTGTAGATCTATAATAGACCTGGTGTATATGATCACATTCCTGAAAACCTTCCTTAACATTAAAAGCAAGAGACTAGCATTTTCATCAAACTTTTATTTAGTCTCACATGCCTAGTTTTGGATTAGTCAACAACCCTAACTTGAAGTAATCATAAATTTGAACATGTAATGTATAAATATATCAAACAGATACAAAATTTTCTTCAGTGTGTTTTATGCAATTCCTTCAAGTATCACTACTTGGAACCTCTCAGAAAAGGATTTATAGAAAAAATGGCATACCTTGCTAAATTTTGGCTTATTCTAGAGAGCGACCTTGTAGAGCATGCCCCACACAAAATATTTGATGAATTGATCTAAGATTATTACACAGCATACTACCAACTATCCCCTAGACAAAAAAATTGGTCTCACTAAATTTGAATCTATTATGAAGAAGTTATGACATTTTTACCTGAAACACATGATTTTGACTAGTTTTAGAACTGGCCACAAACCCTATTTTCCACGGAGTGTAACTCCAAAAATAAAATGACCCACAAGCTAAATTGTTTACCACATATACTTGGATATGTTTTCAAACTTTCATAGCAATTTCATGGTCTGAATCGTTATAGAAAAAACGTTATAGAAAAAATGGTGAGATGACCTGTAAATAACATACCTTAGGAAGCACCATCAAAAGAATTTATCCTTCCTTGCATTTCGGCCTTCTTTTCTTCACCTTCACTCAGAATTCTTGTTTAGATATCCTTGGTTACCTCAGACACATATATATATTCAATATTTTCAAGTGTGATTCAAATTAGAGAGCCTTGCCTCTTATTTATACTCTCCAAGTAGCTTCCTTAAAAGCATCTTCTAGGTCACTTGACCCACTTTCCTTATTTTAGGGTTGGGTCCACTTCTAATTTCTCCATTAAATTTATTATTGAAATAATTTATTTTGTATTCACTTTGAATTATAATACACTCATCCCTTCACTTTATTATTTACCTTTTAAAATCTCTTAAACCACTTTGATTACTTTGACCTTTTGGGGCTTCTAGATGACATATGAGGGTCCTCCAACTTCGTAAGGCCATAACTCTCAAACCGTGAGGAGTTATGCGGCATTCTACATACCACCATAAATGACATGACATGGAATATCCATATAGAATAGTATTATCTGAAAATATATCATAACTCATAGTGTTACCCATCAAACAAACTTGGGTCCATTACCCAAACCTGGGGTCTCCAACTTCTCATGGCCATAACTCTCTAACCGTGAGGAATTATGTGACATTGCACATACCACCAGAAATGAAATGATAAGAACTATCCATCTAGGATATTTTCCCTGAAAAAATCACTTTCCTTCATCTCATTATTCCACAATTAAGCATGGGTTCTCTTACTCCACAAAGCGTCTTCTCGTGAGGGCTTTCACCATAAGGGGACCACTTTGGTGTTCATCCATATTTACTTCTTATCAACAATGAAAAAACAATAATGAGTCATATTTACATCAAACTATATTGAGTCCATTACCCAAACCTTTGTGCTACAGGTCTTTCTTCAAGGGTTGACATCAATGACAACCAACCTTAATCAACATGTTGTACTAGTACAATTCCTTCAAATTCACATAGAAATGTCTCTAACTTATTCAATCCATCAAATGTAGGAAGTTTACTTACTTCTGTGCCAATCCAACGAAATGCCTTGGTCAATCTAGCATGCCTTCACATAGAGACTTCATACATTATGTTCTGCCAATTTTCCAATGCTTCTTATGAATCTGATGAGAATGCACTTTCACTTCGCCAACTCATATTTCCATCTATTGTAGGATTAATATAATCATGATGCTCTGCTGTCAGTTTATAGATGTTCTCTAGCTCATAGGCATGGTCTTCTTCTCTTATCAGTTATGTGTATCTGCGATCTTCATTAGGATCAAGAGGGGCAATGACCCTGAGGCCATCACCTTCAAATGTCATTCTTCTCTTTTTTAGTTCAACAATAGTATAATTATTGAAATATCAATCAATTCCTAATAGGGCAGGGTAGGGGCATCTATGATCAACAATCTCAATTGCTTCGAAGTCTGCAAATGTCCTCACTCTGTCGATGTCCACTGGGACATGCTCTAGTCTTCCAAAGGGGCTCACCGCCTACTGATTATCCATCCTGGACCTAATGGGAGAGTAAATCAACTTATGTTTTCCCATCAATGCCCAAGTTTTCTTTGTCATAACATTTACCTCTGATCCCAAGTCGAGGACCACATAGTCTATGGCGTAGTCTCCAATTTGAGCACTAAGGTGTAGTTTCTTGCTTATCCTCCTTTTTCTAGATACTTGATTCAAATCTCTACTCATTAGAGGATATATTCTCCCAATTTCATGCTATATTATCAGGTGTTGTAGTTCATGCACATATCTTTAATCTTTAATCAAATTGATACAAGTATACAATAAGTCCATAATATTTCTTACCTCTTTTCCCTATCTAGCTAGGGCAGAATCATCAAATGTTGGAGGCATTTCACATTCCCTTACTTCTAGTTGTGCCCTAGATGAAGAAGCATGTTCACCTAAAAATTATCTTCTTGCTTCTTCTGATCCCTGATCCATGTGTGGTGTTTCCTAGAGTCACCATGTCTTCTCTTGTGACAACACCTCCTCTATAGATGAAAATGACTCAGAGATCCTCACCATTAGGTTAAACTAATATTAGTTGGACTTGTTGGTTTCCACCTCATCTTTCCTGGAGTTTATCTAATAATACTGGACAATCTTCAATGACATGGTCAAATGAATTACAGTAGCTACAAGTAGTACAAGGGTTCTGACAATCCCTTGCCAAATGGCCTGGTTGGGCACAGTTATAGAAAATGATCTGACCTCGACCTCAACCCATGCCTCCTATTCATCCTCTTCCCCCGAATCCACCATGAGGGTTGAAGTTTCCTCTTCCTGGGGAATTGAACTGCACAGTGTTTCCTTCTGACTGTAATTCTCCTTGAATTCTATATGTATCCATTGACCTTTCATGCATGAGGTCATAAGCCCTATAGTCCTTCTCATCATGCTCCACAGATTTACAGAATGTGCTATAAAGATTGGTGGGTGTCTGGACATATTTCTTCATATAATAAAATTTGCCTGGGCGATGTCTATTTCTACATACCTCACACCATGGTAAAGTATCCTAATTCAAAGGGTTAGGTGCTCCAGAGGCCAAGTATTCATTAAATAAAGAACAATGCTCTTTATCATGGCCCTTTTCTTTACACGTCATACACCAGATATATTCTCTTTTGTCTTTTCCTTTGTCCTTGTTCATGTTTTCAACCTGTAAAGATAAACTAGTTAATTGAAATCTCCAGAGCTTTAGCCTGGGAAGCAACCTTTTGTTGCATCAGAGGAACTCTAATGTGTGGTAGGAGGGAAGTGATGAACCATTCCTTATGTTGCTTTTCTAGAATCTGAAAACTTAAATGGCCTGTCAAGGTCTTAAACCTGTGATCAAACTCCCAAACAGGTTTAGTCACCTTCTTCTTGATTTCCTTCAACTTTTTAATGCACTTTGACTCTGAATTAGGTTTATTTAACTATGCACTCAACACAATCTTAATGTCACTCAGTGTTTTAGGCTATACAGATCCTGTAACAAACTTCATATACTAGCTTAGTGCACGGTCCCTCAAGGTAGTACTAAACTGAGCTCTCTTAACAGCTTTGTCAGTGACTTGCTTAATGCTCCATACAACTTCCCATAAGAAACAATGTTGGTCAGGATTCTTAGATCCATATCCTCTAAAAATAGGTAGCCTCATTTCATCTGCCATGGATCTTCCTAGGTTTATTGAATGAGTATGTACTAAACTACCTGTAACAACACTCAGAGTGCTCTGATTACTCTGGTTACTCTGGCTACTTAATGTTGCTAAAACAAGAGGAGAAATAATAATTGTTACTTCAACAGTTGGTGCAGTCCCTAAAGTTTCTGGTTCTACTCAGCGAAGCTCTTTAGTCTCTACTTCCTCTGCCCTTGCGAATTCTGAATACTCTTCATTTGTTAGCTCTACTTCTTCTCCATTGTATAATCCTTTGTCTTGTGCTAATGGCCCGTAGCTCCACCTAAGAAGGTTCGCAAGAGGAACCTCTCTGAATGATCTCTCATTGCGCGTGTATCCTCTGTGTCACTGTCACTATCTAAATTTCTAAACATTAGCTTTAAACTCCAACTGATTATTGTATCTTCAGGATATTCTTCTCATGCAATACCATCTTAATATTTAACTTCAAGAAGTGTAGAAACTTCCCTCTAGGTCCCTTGAAGAAATACCTCTCTACTTGAGTATATGATTCCACTCTTTTAAAAGAAAACTCAGTAATGTACCCTCCAATAGTGCTATCAAACTAGATATATATTTCTCTGGATAGAGCGTTATCAACTCTCTTGACTTTCTTAATCATTATAATTGTCCAAACCACAGGTGGTCTAGATCTCATTTCAAACTTAGTGTCTTCTAGTCTGGCTAACCACTCATATAAATCCTTATGAACTCCTGTAAATAAAATTTCATGCACATCAGTAAAGATTTACCTCCCCAACCAATCTTTTGTACTAATGCTAGGGTTCTTTTTCTGAGCTATGGATAAGTCCCTTTCTTGTTCTTCTATCTAGTTCTGAATTTTTGTCTTTGATGGAAACCACCTTGACATTCCCTTAAGAAGATCTCGGTCCCGGAAATGGAACCATTTGTTGGGATAGAGGCATACCTAGGGTTAAAATCAAATATCCCACCAACAAACCCTAACTACTAGACCTTTTGACAACACTTGCAAAGAAGATGAAGTCTCACCCGAAGTAGAAATAAGGGGGTTGCAGGACACATGTGTCTACAACTAGAGGAAATTCAAAATGATTCCATAACAACAACACAATGTAACCTAGAGATTCTTTATAATTCTTACACTTAGATTCACGAGGTTAGCTTATACCTCCTATCTTTAATAAGGAAACAACAATGCAACAATAGTATAACAGATAACAAATAACACAACATCAACCATAAAGAACAACAAGATTTATGTGGTTCACCCTCTCCCTAGGGCTACGTCCACAGAACTGTGTTTCTTGATATAATAGATGAAAACATACATGTCTATCTATGTGCTTAGTTGTGGATCTCTCTCTCTCTTCCTCTTTATCTCCCCTCCCTGCACACCCAGTTGTAGAGTCGATTTTCACACGCAGCTAAAGATCCAGAATACATAATTCTCTTACCACAAAACACTTCTATCTCTCAGTAATGCTATCACTAACAACAATGACAACCAACCCTCTCAACTCTTCTAGACCTTTATTTATACATTTCATGACTCTTATACAACCTTAGAATGAATCCTAAGTGTCAAAACCCTAGGTCCAAAACCCTAGGTTCAAAACCCTAGGTTCAAAACCCTAGGTCCACATGACCTGCATTTTAAGGGCTTTGCCAACCTGTTCTTCCTTCTTCTCCACGAGGTGCTCCAAAGCACCCATTAGTATATTTTTCTACTTGTTGAGTTTTCCATGATCTATCTTCTTTGATTCTTTGTCTTCCTTGATCTTCGCTTTCAATTACATTCTTTTCTTTACCTGATTTCTTCTTTTCTGCTTCTTTACCCACTTCGACCCTTCCTCGGTTTGTGTGCCTTCTGCACACTTCATACTTTGTCTTTCTTCCTTAATATTTTTTTCCTTCCTTAATACATGACCAAGGGCCAACAGTGCATGTCCCCAAAAAGATTTGGGTACAAGAAGTTGGGATTCAAACCAATCGAGTAGTTGTAAGATCGATCACGCCGAGCCCGACAACATACCATAGGGGACGAAAATAAAGATGATGGAGCAGGAAATACTTTTAAAATGTTGCTTGAGGAATATCTCGCATGAAAAGGGAACAAAATGATGGAAAACTTTGCGCAGATCCTTCGACGGTTGCCTACAGGAGAAGCATCTTCATCAAGCGGCCATGCAACCCCCTTCAAGGTATAGGTAAAATTTGATATTCCATTATTTGAAGGACTGATATATACGAATGTTGTAGATAAATGGTTGAATCTTCTTGAAAGGTATTTTTAGGTCCATAATTTTTTCGATAGGGAAAAGATTACTTTTCCACTCCTCAAGGCCATCCCCCATGTTAGGGACTGGTGGGATACTTACTCTGAGCAAAGTGCCATAGAGGAATCAGAAATATTTGTGGTTTCCATTACATGGGATTCCTTTTGGAATTCCATTAAAGAACAATACTAGTCTGTTGGAAGCTATGAGGACCAATACACTCGATGGACCACCCTGTGTCAAGAATGGGACCAAACAATACCAGATTTCGCCAATAATTTCCATACCCTATGCACCAAATTAGGTATAAAATACTCTGAGGAACATCTGGTGCTCAAATATCATGGTTATTTGCATAGATACATTCAAACAGAAATGGATTTTTTGGACATCACCTCATTGGGTATGACTTATAGATATTTTGTCAAGGTCGAGTAGAAATTTAAGCAGAAGTGGCGAGATTTTGGATTTGCAAACTCCTCACAGCCGAAGAAGGGAAAAGATGGCCCCAACCCACATGGAAAGGGACAAATAAAATATGTACACTCTCAAGACAACTAGTCCAAGCTGCAACATAAGAAGGGCAATGAAAATATGAAGAAGGACATGGGAAAATGGTGTGAATACCATAAAATCCCTTGGCACAACATTGAAGAATGTCGCTCCAAGCAGTCACTTGTGCCCGAGATAAAGGCATCCAAGTCCAAGGTCGATTCTGACTTCAATTAAAATCTAGAAGGAGGGAAGCAAATTATTGATGTTGAACTCAATGCCATTTTCGCTACCACCAAAGTTTGGCCAAGTGAGCGAGAAGAACCAGAGGTAGGGAAATGCCTTCTTCACTCACAAATGTGGGTAAAGTGGGCTTCGCTTCATTTCATTATCGATAGCAGTAATCATAAGAACCTGATATCAACAGAGGTTGTCAAGCAATTGGAACTTCTTATGACACCGCACCCACATCCCTACACCATCGATTGGCTTCGCCAAGGAAGAGATCTTCATGTCAGCCAACATTGTCATCTTCCCTATGGCATCAAGCCTTTCAAAGACAAGGTATGGTGTGATATTTCTCCCCTTGAATTTTGTCATGTTATTTTAGGACAACCATATTTATGGAAGCATCATGTTGTGTATGAGTTTATACCCCAGAGTGTTATTATTACTTTGGGTAGACAATTTTATAGGATACCAGAGGTAGCGTTGCCTACCATTGTTTCTTTAATCTATGCTAAGCAATGTAGTAAGGTAATTTCACATATTGGGAAGTTCATATTCTTTGTGATCCATGTCACAATAAGAAGAAGGTCATCGCCACATCCATGTCCTCTACACAGATCCTCTCTTTGTAGCAGAAGCAAGTGGACAGGATCATGGAAGAGTATAGAGACATATTTGCCTCATCTATCAGGGTACCGATGCACTGCTATGTCAAGCATCCAATTGATCTAAACCCTGGTGCACCTCTACCTAATGGACCAGTCTATTGTCACTCGTTGATGAAAAATGGTGAAATCAAGCATCAGATCCAAGAGTTTCTTCAAAAGGGGCACATCACACCCATCTCCTCCCCTTGCGGAAGCCTGATTGTATTGGTGCAGAAGAATGACAGGACCTGGTGACTCTACATTGATTACAGAGCATTAAACAAAACCATGGTCAGGAACCGATACTGAATTCCTAGGATTGATGACATTCTTGACCAACTCAAGGGGGAAATTTTCTTTAGCAAGATTGACCTAATGTCTGGCTACCACCAGGTTCCCATCGAATCAACTGATGTATGGAAGACATCCTTCAAATCCAAATAAGGTCTCTTTGAATGGTTGGTCATGCCCTTTGTCTTAACAAATGCACCCACTACTTTCATGAGATTTATGGATGATGTATTGAGACCCTTCACCAACTCTTTTGTGGTGGTATATTTCGATGACATCCTCATCTTCAACAGAACTTGGGAGGAGCACATGCATCATATTCAACAGGTTGTGAGCACTCTGCAGCAGCACAAGCTATATGCCAACTTGGAAAAATGCTCCTTTGGCATGAAAAGGGTCCAATACTTGGGCTACATTGTTGATGAGCATGGGGTACATGTTGATCCAGCTAAAATCCAAGTCATTCGTGACTGGCCAACCTCGACCTTACTCGCCGAGCTTCGGATCTTCTTGCAACTAGCCAACATCTACCGACAGTTTTTGTTGGGCTTCTCACATATTGCATGGGTCCTAATCCAACTCACCAAGGGAGGTGGCAGGGAAAATTTCATGTGGGGGAAGGAACAACACTGATCATTTGATGATCTGAAGTATCGCTTGTGCTCAACTCCAATACTATCCTTTCTCGATCTACAATAACTGTTTGAGATTGAGACTGATGCATTTGACTATGTTGTAGCCACAATTCTCACTCATCACGGTCATCCAATGGCATACCATAGTGAGACACTCTCAGATACTGTCTGGAAATAGCCCACCTATAAAAAAGAAATGTATTCCATTGTCCAAACATGTCGTCAATGGAAAAATTACATTATGGGAAAGGAGATGATCATCCACATTGATCACAAGCCTCTGCAGTTCATACAGACATGGGGGAAGTTGCAGAACGACTACCATCAGAAGTGGTCCACCTACCTGTAGTAGTACCATATCAACATCAAGTAGAAGATAGGGAGCTCAAATTGTGTCACTGACTGCCTCAATCGACCTCCCATATTTTCACTCACCACTGTGCTCCATTCCTATGGACATGAGGCATCTAAGTGGCCCCAACTTTATCAATAAGATCCAGACTTTGCCACCACCTATCAGCTCTTGGATACATGCACAATTTTCATTGATTTTCACATTCAAGACAAACTTTTATTCCATCTAGGCCATCTCTGTGTTCCTACAAGTGAGTGTGAAAAGATGATTTGGGAATCCCACTATAGTCAGATGGCAAGACATTTTGGTGTCGAAAAAATTGTGGCCATTCTACATAAACATTTTTATTGGACAAAAATTTGACAAGACATCAACAATTATATCAGATATTGCACTGTCTATGCCATTTCCAAGCCATCCATCAAGAAGTAAGTCTTATACACCCCTCTTCCTTCTCACAATAAGCCTTGGGAATCCATCTCAATGGATTACATGTATGGCCTTCCATCCACCAATCAAGGTAATGATTGTGTATTTGTGATCATTGATGGGTGTTATATATGCACTAAAAACACACTAAAAACCCTCAATTGGTCACGCCGAGCCCGACAACAAACCATAGGGGACAAAAACAAATATGATGGAGCAAGAAATACTTTTAAAATGTTGCTTGAGCAATCTCCCGCACAAAAAAGGAATGAAATGTTGGAAAAATTTGCACAGATCCCTCGACAGTTGCCCACAAGAGAAGCATCTTCATCAAGTGGCCATGCAAGCCCCTTCAAGGTATAGGAAAAATTTGATATTCCATTATTTGAAGGACTGATATATACAGATGTTGTAGATAAATGGTTGAATCTACTCGAAGGGTATTTTTGGGTCCATAACTTTTCCGATAGGGAAAAGATTACTTTTCCACTCCTCAAGGACATCCCCCATGTTAGGGAATGGTGGGATACTTACTATAATAAAATGGCCATAGAGGAATTAGAACTATTTTTGGTTTCCCTTACATGGGATTCCTTTTGGGATTCCATTAAAGAACAATACTACTCTGTTGGAAGTTATGAGGGCCAATACACTCGATGGACCAATACACTTAAGTAGAAGATAGGGAGCTCAAATTGTGTCACTGACTGCCTCAGTCAACCTCCCATGGTTGCACTCACCACTGTGCTCCATTCCTATGGACATGAGGCATCCAGGTGGCACCAACTTTATCAATAAGACCCAAACTTCGCCACCACCTATCAACTCTTGGATACATGCACAATTGTCATTGATTTTCACATTCAAGACAGACTTTTATGCCATCTAGGCCATCTCTATGTTCCTACAAGTGAGTGTGAAAATATGATTTGGGAATCCCACTACTGTCAGATGGCAAGACATTTTAGCATGGAAAAAATTGTGGCCATTCTACAGAAACATTTTTATTTGACAAAACTTTGACAAGACGTCAGCAGTTATATCAGATCTTGCATTGTCTATGCCATTTCCAAGCCATCCATCAAGAAGTAAGTTTTATACACCCCTCTTCCTACTCCCAAGAAGCCTTGGGAATCCATCTCAATGGATTACATGTCTGGCCTTCCATCCACCAAGCAAGGTAATGATTGTGTATTTGTGGTCATTGATGGGTGTTATATATGCACTAAAAACACACTAAAAACCCTCAATTAAATTCTCAACCTGGGGTAAGTAAACTTAGATTTGTAGCAAAATGTATGCCAACTTAGAAGGATTGGAGGTAGTATAGTCTAATCTAGGAAGTGGCTATCTAAGGGCTAATCTATTCAAACAAAAACTATTAATGAGAAAACCCTACTAAAGAAACATAAGCTAGGCAACCTAAGTAACCTTTGGACCAAGAATCGATGGATAGTTCTAGAAAAACCAATGAAAACCATACTTAAAGAAAACTAGTTCAATCATAACAATAAGCAAAAACAAACTATTCATATAATAAGCAAATAGCAACAAAAAACTACTTGTAATTAACCTACTTAAATTCAATAAACAACTACCCTTTGAAAGCAAGTAAATAAACAAGCAACTACACCATCGAAGCAAGAATAGACAACTAATAAACTAACATATTAAATCAAGTAAACAACTAACTAACCTAGGATAACTTCTACAACAAGTAAACTAATTAAGACTACTCAATAAGAAACTAACTAAGCTAAGAGGCAAGTGAACTCTATTCTTAAATCAAACTTCAAAACTATTTCTAATTCATAAAAGGAGATCTACTAAATTGAAAGCATTATGATAATAGGAGAAATTAACAACTAATCTCTTATGATAAGCAAACTACTCTTTAGCCTACCAAAGAAAAAGAATATGTATCCTACAACAACAAGAAAACTATCTATCCTACAATAGCAAAAAAACTATCTTCTAGTCTATGAAAACTCAAATATAGTGTTGATGTTTGTGTGAGTGTCTCTGGTGTCTTATAATATCACGATGGCACTTAACAATGAAAGATAATTCAAGAGGGATAATCTCGATATTGACTTCAATAGAAAAGTGAAAAGTGTGAATTAGGCAATCCAGTGAGAACTTAGCCATTATGAAAACAATCATCAATTATCCTACATATCCATGTGATTATTACTCATGCATTAATCATCAACGGTATAACGAGATTATAAAATTCAATTGCACTCTATACTATGTAAGCAAAATCATAACTAGATTCAATCATTAACTACAAATTGAAATTGCAACCTAAATCTAAGAAAGGAATTGCATGAAGTAAACTAAATTAGTTTTATCTTATCAATTCAAATTGCAAAAAGAGAAATGCTTATAAACAAAAATTAAACATTATTCTAGCATATGGCAAGTAAACTAATGAGAAAATTAATTGACAACTAGTTAAGCAAAGACTAAATAACAATTGAATAAGCAATCTACAAATAAAAACTAAAGCCATTATCCATCCATCGAATCCTTGTTAAAGAAAACATAAATTAAAATTATGTTCCAAAACTCTGTTTTGAACTTGATTCTAAAAGAATAAAGAAAATATAATCTAATATTTAATCACACACGAGGTTAGTGTCTAACTTTGCCAACTTGTTCCTACTAACTACAAAGTCAGTGCATATTGACAAAATCCTTCATACTAACCTGCAAAAGGAAACTAAAACAGTTAAACTATAACAACAAATTATATAACAAAGAAATAAAATAGCAATTCATGTACAAGATATAAAATAAAAGACATCTATGCTATGTTATTCATAAACAAACTCATAGAATAGTTACCAGAATGTTGTTGGGCTCGCAAGTCGTGGTCACTCCTCAAATGCACACCACGAACTCAACAAATTGATTTCACCATTAAAACTTAAAAAACACAGGTTTACACAATTCTGGCAAAATGAAAATGGCAAAACAGAGGGAAATTGTCTTTTCTCTCTAACACATGACTTCCTGAACTTCTTAACTACTGTATGACCACCACGATGGTATTTATAGGCTTTAAAGACTGAGAGGTCGACCATTAGAGGGTCAAAACTCTTCTAAAAATAGTAAATTACATTAATGATGCCCTAACTGTTGAAATGGAGCGAGCCAATAATCTCCCAACTTAACAACCCAAACTGAGTTGTCAAGAGTTCAATAGCTCGAGGGGGCAAGCACGAGAAAAACGCATGTTCCTGATTCGCCCATCACTGGCCACCAATACCATAACTTCCAAATTTCCCATCATTTTTGTGCAGGATGGAGTGTCGGACGGAGTGCATAACTGAGTACCGGATTGAGTACCGGATGGAGTACTAGACTAAGTGTTGGAAGCAAAAACATGCTGTGATTTTTCCCTGTGACACCAAAAATGTGAATTAGATTCATGGAAATATAAAAATAGACTGAATTACACTCAACATCATCATAAAACATGAATTATTCATAGCTGGTGTGGATCATAGAGTTTTGGCACAAAATCCCTTCAAAAACTTCTTCAAAGCATGAAAACGCATATATACATCCGACAAAAGTATCTAATTAATGTCATAAAATCGATCATATCTCGAGCCCAAAATTACCCCCACACTTAATATTTTGCAGGTCCCACTGCAAACAAAAGGAAATTATCCCTCATGACTAAGCTTGCCGAGGAGGATCAGCTTTACAAGCTTGTCCTTCTTACTGTGAAGACTTTGCCTTATGCTTCTTGTGTTGCTTCAGTTGTGCTCTGAGGCTGCGGTTAGATTTGGTCATCTCATCAACCAACCATTGAAAGGAGTTTACCTTTTCTTAGAGGAATGCATTATCATGATGAGGGTGTGTGTCTATTGTCTTCCTTTCTTCCAATTGTTGGAGCAGCTGAGAATTCTCTTTTTGTAGCTTCTCAATGGTTGGGGCAGAATCAATGATCTCAGAGGAAGGCTTAGATCCTTTGAGAGATGTGGACAATCTATCATTCTTAGGATATAGAGTAGGAATGGATGAAGTAGGAGTAATAGGGGATTGATAAGGAGAGGTAGGTTCTTATTTTTTCTTTCTTTGTGGCTCTAATCTATCCATAGAAACTTCCCTAAGTCTCTTGTGAGGGCTCTCAAGATCAGAGGACACTTGGATAGGGTCTGAAGCAGGTAGGGGTTTTTCATAAGGTTTTTCTCTTGTTCTCTAAGTACTCTTTTGAAAGGGTCCTTTACCAAATCGATTGGCTCCCCTCCTATTTGTGGGAACTATGGGAAAGTCTTGTTGAATCACTTCTTGAAGATTTTTAGGCATGGTATCAAGAGAGGTTGAAGGCATCAGGGGGGTTAATAATAGGCTTCCTTTGATATTTACTCTTGGTCTTTTTATCTGATGAGGAAGCAGGGGTGTCAACAAGATTTTTGAATTGTTCCAGTAAAGAAATGGTTTTTGCAGGGGGGTTTGGAGTCCTTGGAGAGTAGGGCTTCTATGGAGAGATAGTCCTTAGGCCAAGTGGCTTTTTTCCAGTCTTAATTGTCAAGTGAGGGTTTTCAAATTGATAGATAAATTCATCCCAAGTTTGCCTCTGTTTCTCTAATTCGGATAGAAAAAGGAGTTTGATTAATCCATGGTGAAAGAGGTTGTTGTGGGGATTAGTTACATTCTTCCTCACTTGAGAGGACATTTTCTCCAAGCTCTTTAGAAAGTAGAAGGGAAAATTCAAAGGTTTGTTGAACTAAAAATGAGCTAGCAATCTGAAATGACAGGCTTTGAAAGTGGAATATCTACCTTCACATGTGATCAACCTAGTGATGAAGATGAGAGGGTTGATCAATTCCTCCTTTATCCATTCCTTAGAATATCCTTTTTCTCCTTAAATGTTCTGGAATGCAGGATTAAAAACACTATTATAACTTGAGCGCAGTAGCTGGTGGTTTTTGAATCATATATCTCCCATTCTTGGAAGCTTTGTGGTTGTATCAATGGACTCTTCTGATACCCCAAAGGTAAGAGACCCTACACACATTATCTTCCCATCGAAACTGAGAGAAAATTTCATGGAATGCCATCATCGTGGACCTTCAAGTGGGATAAGAATGGCCCCCAACCCACACACAAAAACACCTCTCTGCACTGTGCAAAATCAGGAATGGAAAAAATATATGCATAGGAAGAGGGCTCATACCTATTGGGAATTTTGATGAGGTGAAGAAATAGACAGAGGAAAAATTCACCAAGAGAGGGTGCGATCGAGCGAAGGGATGGAACGAATTGAGCACGAGTTGAATGCGATTTGAATAGGGGAAGAAATGGCAGAGGTTGAGCATGATTTATTAATAGAGGGCAAGGCAAATGGCAAGGGTGAATTGGGATAATAGGTTACTTAGCTCATATTTGAATGCACCTATGGTGGAAATAGCTGCACACATGTGCACACGAGTTTCCATTTGTGGGCAGTTTCGAATTCAAAGGCATGTTTTTGGGGGAAATATTAATGATGCACAGTTAGATAAATGTCCAAGTATTTTGACTTGGACATTTGATCATGAACATGTCTAAAGTTTGCATCCTTACTCTTATTGCGTGCAACCAATTCAATTGAATATCATTGATTCCTAGTTACCTAGAATTGTGGACAGTTACTGCTGTGTAATTCATATGGAATCTCATTTAGCACCTCATACGACACTTCATACAACACCTCATACAACACTTCATATGACACCTCTATGTTAAATACATGTTTACCTCCTTTAATGGATAGTCTGCAATATAGACATGTTTTTGATAATCACAGTGGTTCAGAGCAGAGGAAGAATGCTCCATTGTTGTTGATTTTTCCACCATGCTCAATGAATTCTCTTGCATAGGGAATGTAATGTCAAAAACCTACAATGTACAACTTGTAACGAGAAATAAGCTGATAAAAGTGGTCTTTTAAGTATATGTTCGGCAATTTATAGAACACAGGAGTTTAGCACTTCAAAAATAAAATGAACGTTGATGTAATAATATGTATCATGAAAATAATACAAAAATTCTTACAAATACACATTTCATATTAGCTTTGTCTGCAAGTAATGTCGTACATCAAGACAATTTTAAATTTATTATTTATTTTTGTCAGATTACCATCCTCGCTAGGTAGAATGTCTCGCTTCTAGCAAGCCTATTTAGTACTCCAATGGGTTTACCTAGTCATACCACAGGCCGGTACCCACTTACAACAGACATGTTCAGTATCCCAGTAGCTTAGCCTCTTACACACTTAGATATTGGCTCTCCATCTTTTAATATTTTAGTATAAGGTTGCTTTATGCAAGAAGATGGGGGGACAACTCTGAAAACAACTTTTTTCTTTATTTTTTTTTTCAATTGGGATGTTATTTATGTTAGAGGATGAATTTCCATTATATTACTTAGTTATTGTCCTGATGTAAGGGGTACCTAAGAGGATGTGGCCTATCGATATGATATAATCAAGCTATTTAGTGTGTAGTGGATGGTACCATTGAGAAAGAAGAGAAAGGTATCTCTAGGCTCAACTCACTTTCTTCTTTTGTAGTTACTGTAATGTTTCCATGTCTAACCGCTAATTAGACCTCCTTGTTACTCTTTAATAAAGAAAATTTACTCACTTACTTAGGCTTCTTGGAAAAAAAATGTACGAGAGACCTCTAGGTTTGATGGTTATGGTATCACTTTCTTGTACAGTGGTGAAGAGTTTCAAGAGAAACTTCTCTAGAATGCCTTAAGAAAATATTTTTTTTTGCAAAAATATGGCTAATTACAGTAAGTCAATATTCATTTGAAGCTTAGAAGACAACGAAATTCAAGTGTAACAATGTTTTGAATAAAAAAACTTCTTTTATATTTCCTTGAAATTTTCTACTCCCGGTGAAATAAATACTTACAGAAATCTCTAGAATTGCCTTATTAAAAAAATTCAAAAAATATTTACATATGTATAGTAGAAAATTCAAAAAACAATTCAAGAACAAGGGGGGAATTCCTCATCTACTAAGGCCAATTCCTTGTTAGTTGACATGACATGTAGAAAATCCTCTTTGGAAATGGGCTTATGATAAAATTTGAGTCAGTGTCCATTTACTACAAAGGAGACTTGTCCATCATCAATAGTTTTAATTTTTACAGCTCCATTATCATATACAGTGTCTACCTCGTAAGGGCCCAACCATCAGGTGGTGAGTTATCCTTTGAATATTTTAAATCGAGAATCAAACAACAGAGCCCAATCACCAGGTTGGAAGTGTTTCTTCTTAATAAACTTATCATGCCACTTGTTGTTAAGCCCTAATATTGGCTCATTACCCCTTAATTGGGGCATATTATATTAGTAATGTTATTTTATTTATGTCGTCTTTAAGCCATTAGTTGTAATTATACCTCCTAGTCTCCTATATATACCAAGGAGACATTTTCATTTTGAATCATCTTGTACTTCAACATTTAAGTGGGGTAAAAGGAGGTTTCCCCCTCGAAGAGGCTTATTATCTGAAATTATCTCTTTTTCAAGGCGTTGAGTACTTTTTCTAAGGTTTTTCTATGCTATACTGATATTTGGTTCTTAACATATGGTATCAGAACTCAAGGTCTTGGGGTTTCACTGCTACATCTGAGACACCTTGGTATTTTCACTATAAATTTGTTTCTGCAACGTTTCGAAAGGAAGGGCTTGGAGGATGTTTAGTAGACGGATCAAGGTACGTTGGGTTCAAAATTCATCTCCTGAGGCCTTATACGTTCAGAGATACAACATGTACAATATAGGGTTCTGGAATCATCCTGAACTGACTCATTGCAGAATTTTCGCGATAAAAACGTTTCTGTAACGTTTCAGACCCTGAACTTTGGAGGCTATTTACAAAATTAGTAAGGTATCAGTGGTAAACATTTCAGCTTCTGGGTCATCTTAAATTTGTAGATACACCTTGTGTAAGATAGGGTATCTGACTAGTCCTATTGACTAGTCTCAAGAAGGTGTTCCAGGTAAAAAAATCACAACTTCTTCCTAGAGTATCCAAATTGAGTAGGACTAGTTTCATTAGATTTTGGATAGTCTGTAGTATTTCTAGTATGAGTTTCATAATTTTATATCAATTATTTTGTGCAGGGTATGCTATACAAGTGAGATCTCCTGTAAAGGCCAAAAATCAGCAAGTTGTGGGGAAGTTACTGTAAATTCCACTTGGCACATCCAATTTTGATCAGACCTATGGCATTGCAGAGAAGAAATATCAAAGAACTACATAAAAGAAAGTTTCATACCCATAAGGGCCAAAACTTGGGAGATACAATAGAATAAATATTGTTTAGCAGAACCACCTCAAAATCAAGGTTCAAAAGTGATACTTGGCCAATATGCCACCAAAAAAGGGAACTTCTACACCAAATAAGCCTCCAGAAAATCCTACTTGGACTCTTGATGAAGGTGAATAAATGCGTAGGGACATAAATGAACTACAAAAGAAGATGGATTCAATGGAATCTATGTTGGATACAAATATGGATGGTTTAAAAGGCGAGATCATGGAAGTATTGAAAATTTTGTAACAGAGAAGACACATGAAAGTGAAAATGCATCCCATGAAATTCATGATGAGGACATAAGGAAGGTGAATCAAGAATGGAGAAACTCCAACTTTTGTTTGAAGACCAACCACATTCCTAAGATTGATATGAAGAAGTTTGATGGCAAGGACCCAATCACATGGATACTTCAGATGAAGCAATTCTTTGATCTCCATAATGTGCCACATACACAAAAGGTACGAATTGCTTCTTTATATTTAGAACCTAATCAATTTGTATGGTATCGATGGCTTTCTTCTCGCAAATCACTCGTTACTTGGACAATTTTCATGGAAGAAATGATAGCACACTATGAGGATACAAGGAGCAATACCTTCTTTAGCCAATTGATAAATCTCAAGCAAAAGGGTTCAGTTATCAAGCACATTGAGAACTTTCAAAGATTGAATATAAAGGTAACCGATATTCCATATGAGCACTTGATTGATGTATTCATAGGAACTTTAAAGGATCACATTCAACATGAGGTTCGCCTTTGGGAACCCAAATCATTGGAGAGTGCATTTAAGGTGGCAAGAAATGTTGAAAGTAAAAATATGGCTATGGCTACTAGAAGGACCAATCCTAACATCTATAGACAGAATCCTAACATCTATAGAGATAAAAATGCTCCTTCTTCTAAAACACCTCAACCTACAAGGTTGACACCTCAACAATTGGAGGAAAGAAAAGAAAAACGTTTATGATTTAATTGTGACAACAAGTACAGTAAGGGACATAAGTGTGGTGAGAAGACATTATTCTACATAGATTGTGAAGAGGAGGAAGAAGAAGAACAAGAACCATCTCAAGATGAAAACATAGAAGC
>ML786275.1:218112-238855 GCA_009831015.1 Picea engelmannii
CATGCGCGCGTTTTCCATGGGTGTGATGCGCTTTTTAATTTTTTAGCCAATTTTGTATAGTTTTGGCCCTTTTGTTGTGTTGTGGAGTTAATCCTTGTGCCATGAATGACTGTTTTTCTGTGCTGATGATGCAGAGTTCTTGTTGCCCTGTGCGGACGAAATTTCAGTGATAACAGTGGGCTTGAATCCTCAAAATTATTGCGAATGAGAAACTCATTCCAACAGTCTTGGTGTAACCCCAAATGACAAACCACAAGCATTTTGATTAACCCAAAGTGAAAAAGGTTGCTATCGGCCTGGTTTCATTTATATCTCTTAGACATTTTAAACAGACTCTTATGCAAGTAATAAGGCATATTAAGCTCATATCCCATGAAAACCATAGGTATCCAAAGGTGGTACAAGAAAACGAAACCATACCGGCCCTCGCAGGTGATGAACTGCTTGGTTATCATCAGCAAGTCGTGCCAACGTTGCTTGAGCATGTTTGCAGGCAAACCTTTGTCACAGGAGTTCACCTTTCGAGACTGGAAGAGAAATGTCCACGGGACATCTTCCACTTTGTAATTCTTTGACCATTTCTGTCCAGTAGCAGGCAGACCGGTAGCTAAACTGAGGAATTGCTCGTTAATTTCTAATTGCACATCCCAAACCTTGGCTCGGAAGCCATAAACGGTTAATGCAAATTGCCAAGCCACGCAAGGGTTAAAGCCATCAAACTTCTGTATGAATGGAAGCCATCCAAATTCTTCAAGGTCATTGTAAGCACCGTCGAACATCAACAATGTCTGACAACCATTGGGTTCATCCCTCACGACTGGCACCATGGTGCGGGTGCATGGTAGAGTTTGGCTTGAGCACAACAATACACAGGAGCAAAAATCGTTTGGACTAACAGCTGCGAACGATGAAAGGGGAAGCAAACTAATGAACGCGCGTGCGAGGGTGGTGGGATTATCACCGCCATGCAGCATAGTAATGGCACGATACAGTGTTGTTCAATCAATCATAATATCGTTTAAACCATATTAATCGTCCAACCCAAAAATTAAACGGTGGATGGTATACCAATATGCCAATGCATTGTTTGAAACCATAAAATCAAACCCAATGTTAAATATTTATCCAATTGCGCCATTGCATAACTTCAAACTATTTCCATTCAATATGAAATCAAACTCATATGTTACCCACACGCTTGTATAATCAAACATTTTGATCAAAGGTTTTAAATCATGGTGACAATTTATTTCATGAAATCGATAAGCCAAGAGCTATAACAATAAGGATCACATCATATAAAACAAGGTAAACTATGACCCCTATACAACTCATAAAGATAAGTATAACTCATAGATTCACATGCTCAATGCCTTACCATTTCAATAAAATCAAATTGCGCAATCAAAATAAGAATAGGCAAATATGGACAGTTTGAAAAATCTCTTAGCCACTTCATGCTAAATCAAAGGTAAGTACCACTCAAAATATCAATAAAAGATCATGACAGTTCGAGTAATGATGGAGGAGTTTTCACGCTTTCAGTTGTGAAAACTAAATGGACCAATTTGCAAGTTGTCGCAAAGAATAAAAATATCGTTCATTTGCCACATGCGATGATAATTTTAAGTTCAAAAGACAAAGGTGTAGGCAGCTTTTAAGGCAATGGAAAAAATTGAATTAGCTGCCAACAAGCCTGGAGCCATCACTGACACAAGAATTCGCTAGCTGAGGAATAGATCCATTTCAGAGTATCTCATTAAATGGAGGAAACTACCAGTTGAAGATTCCACTTGGGAAGATGAGTCTTTTATACAAAAGCATCCAGAGTTACTCAAGCATTATGAACAACATTGGTTTTTCTATGCTATATTGATGTTTGGTTCTTAACACTTGCTCCTCTGGTTTTGGACTAATATTGTTCGTTGGATGGAATCTTGCCTGATCTCATACAACTCATTCAATTGTAGGGCTCGTTGATTCTAAGCCTCATCTAATTTTAATCCCAATTCTGTGACAATACGGTCCTTACTTGGAATTATATTGGTAGAAGTACTTGTTTCCTGTACACTAGCTCGTAAGGGGTATGCCCAATGGTACTTCTCCATGTGGTATGGTATGCCCACAAAGCCTCTGGAAGCCTATCATCCCAATCCTAGTGATGTAATTGAATATTCTTGGTCAAGATATATTACAGGACTTTGTTTGTAGATTCTAACTGACCATTGGCTTGCGGGTGGTATGGAGAATATTTATAGTGTTTAATCCCATATTTCTTGGTTAGCTCTCACATCAGCTTGGAAGTGAATTGAGTGCCTTGGTCTATAACAATTTCATCAGGGACACCGATATAGGTTAATATGTATTCATATATGAATTTGACAACAAACTTTTGTGTAGCCCTGAATAGGGATTTTTCCTCTACCCACTTGGTGACATAGTCTGTACAAGCCAAAATATAGTTATTTTTATGGGACATGGGTGAAATTGTTCCTACAAAGTCAAGGGCCCATTTTTCGAAAGGTTCTATCATAACTTGGGCACGCAAAGGTATTTTTTCAGTTGACGTAGGTCTTCCTATCCTTTGGAAACTATCACAACTTCTCACATATTTGGAAGCATCTTTGAAAATGCTAGGCCAATAATAACCCAAATGTAGCACCTTATATGTTGTGCATTTGTTAGAAAAATGGCCACCACATGGTACATCATGAAAAATCCGTAGTATTTCTAGTACCTCATCCTCTCAGACACATCTACAATTAATCAAATCAAGACATGTGCGAAAATTTTCATTACCAACCCAAGAGTAATTAGCACTCTGTGTAATAATTTTACGCTTTTCATGAGGTGACAAATGAGATGGTAACTTCCTAGTAGCCAGATAGTTTTCCTTATCTGCAAACTATAGGGTATTGACATAAAGGGAAAAGAGGTTTTCATCTGGGAAACTATCATCTACAAGGATATCATCATCATCCTCATTTTTTATTCGAGAAAGAAAATCATCTACCACATTATCCTTTCCTGGTCGATCAAGCATAGTGATATTAAATTCTTGCAATAACAGGAATCACCTAGTTACTCGGAAATTAGTTATGGGTTTATTCATGAGAAATCTAATGGCGGAATGATCTGTATGTACAAATACTTCGTAACCTGTAATGTAATGATGAAACTTGTTAATAGCATAAACAACTGCCAAGAATTCCTTATCGGCATCTGTGTAGTTTAACTCGGCAGGGAACAAGTTCTTGCGCACAAAATAAATGGCATAGGACTATTGGTCCTCTTTCTACCCTAATACTCCTCCTATTGCGGTGTCGGACACATCAGTGGATATATGAAATGGGAGACTCCAATTGGTCCCTCTAAGGACTGGTGCCACAGATAACTTAGATTTCAAGGTTTCAATGGCAGTTTAACACTGCTCAATCCAAACAAAATCAACATCTTTTATTCTTAATCCAAACATAGGTGCAAAAATCTTTGTAAAATTTTCAATAAACCGTCGGTAGTATCCGGCATATCTAAGAAATATTATCACCTCCTTCTGAGTCTTCGGGGGTGGAAGTATGGCATTGACCTCGATCTTTGCAGGATCAACTTTTGTCACTTCAGATGAAACATGATGTCCTAGAACCACTCCTTTAGTTAACAACATTTTACATTTTTCATGATGTAGAGATAGGTTCATTTCTTGGCATCTGATGATGACTTTTTCTAATTTGTCTAAGGCTTCATGTTAAGTGTTTCCATAAACTGTGAAGTCATCCATGTAGGCCTCCACACAATCATGAATATGATTGGAAAATATCCCTAGTACTGCTCATTGAAATGTGGCATGAGCATTACACAATCCAAATGGTAAGACCCTATAGGCATAGGTGCCCCAAGGACAAGTAAAGGTAGTCTTGTCCTGGTCCTCGGGTTCTATGAGAATTTTATTTTATCTATTGTACCCATCTAAAAAGGAAAAATACTTCTTTCCAGACAAGGGATCCAGAACTTGGTCAACGAAAGGAAGAGGAAACTAGTCTTTCAAAGTGGCTTTGTTGAGTTCCTAGAAATCAACACAAATTATCCATTTCCCTGTCACTTTCTTTGGAACTACTACAAGAGGGGATACCCACTTGTTGTCGGAGATGGAATAAATAAATCTGATATTTAATAACTTTTGGATCTCCTTCTTTACTATATCTTTAAGTGCAGGGTTCATCCTTCTCTGGGGTTGCCTAACAGGTGTTACTTCCCCCTGGGTATATATGTCATGGATGCATGTGTCAGGTTGTATACCCTTCATGTCAGTGTATTCCCAGGCAAATTCTCCTGATTTTCTTTAAGGATATCTACTAACTTTTTATGTTGGTCTACATCTAGCCAGGAGTTTATATGTAAACATTTCCCTGGACTAATATCATAGGGCATACTATAACACATGGTAGACTCATCTATCTCAAATATAAAATATGTCAAAGATAAAATGGATGGGTCCAATTGTTCCTGAAATTCTTCCCCAAACATGTACTCAAACTGGGGAAACGACTGTGGAAAATCCACTCATGTGATAGCAGAAATAAACCAGTTTAGCACATTTTCCATTGTGTGCTCCTGAAGTGTTCATGCATGGTCAGTTGGCAATACGAGTTCTTCCCAGTCCTCGTTCTCATATGAACATTCAAGCCACCATAGATTCTTTGTGATAGGTTGATCTAGAGGGTAGATGGTGAGATTTTGGATAGAAAGCCCATTTGAGATGGTCATTCCTCCCTCTCTACAACCAATAAATGCATTGGATGCGGATAATTGTTGATGGAAAAAATTGACAAGTTGTCAACTAGAAGAACAGGTCTGGTTCGGGGTTGTCTAAATAACCCAAGACATTTGGTGTAACCTGTTCTGACGGTTTTAATGGCTCCGTTAGCCAATCTAAGGTCCTAAAATAAATAAAGGGAATAAACTAACTAATGTTAAAACTATAATATATACATATACTCTAATATAATTATTGTAAATGTATTTAAGCAGAGAAAGAAAACACAAAAATATCACTTATGAACATAATTTACAAGTTGCAATTTTTAATGGAAACTTACAAAATCAATGTAAAGATAATTGTTTTTGAGAAGCAGATAAAGAAAGAACATTTTTATATTTTATGTTTCCTAATTATAAATCTAATAAAAATTGAATTAACTAAGTTATGAAATAAAGATGTACAGATGATTAAAGTCGATCTAAACTTTCCTATTTCACTAATACATAAAAAGACAAAAATTAGAAGCAGGTGAAGCTAACCTGTTATTAGTTTGTTAAATGTATCTATGCCTCTGTACGAACAAAAGAGCATCCAACTGCCCCGCCTGTGAAAGAAATCTGCAGTAGGCTTATACCAAAATTTTCCTGAATAAATTCAAGGAATGTATTGGAAACAAGGATTTAAGAACAGAATAGTGAACACATATCATCCAATGATATTATCATTACGAATGCTTACAGTCAGAGAAATATTTTATGTAAAACATTAATTATTATCTATCAATTAAACATCAAAGAAAAATCATGATATCAAAATTGATATGATGATCACAATCACAACATATGGAATAGTAAATCATGAATGACATTTATAGAATGAATATCATAGAACATAACATGTCATTGAGACTAAAGCTATACAACACATTAATATCCCAAGATAAGACAAACAAAACATCAATGAAACAACATTCATAGTGGTCTAAAGTCGAAATGCTATAAGTTGTTCCATTAAGTTCTAAGAATCATTCATCCATCATTGGTTCCAGGGTAAGATGCCTTCACTTACAAAAAGAGGAGTATTTAAAGTGTCTTGAAATCCTATTTTCCTATCTCCTAGGATAGGATAAGATCTCATGAGATCAAAATATTACAAAAATAGAGAGCCGACAACCACTCATAACTGAGTTGTTTATTTTCAAAAATTAATAAAGTTTTTTTCTTTTTTACAAAATAATCAGGAAAGAAATACTAATCATCTAAATCGAACATGTTTCACCTCATAAAATCAGCATCAAGATCTACCATTTCCTAAAAATGAAACAGGAACAAGTTAGGTAAGTTATTAACAACTAATTACTAATTTTTTATTTAAAAAAGACTTGGCTACAGAATCAAAAGATTCTATAGCCAGTCTTATATTAGCAAACGAAATCTAATTTTAAACCGATTTGATTAAAAAAGATAACATGAATGTAACAAGAGGGAAAAACCATTTTACCATTTCAACCAACGACTAAACATGGATCAGAATAGCTCAGAATTGATTATGGAATTAACAATGTTTGCATTTTTTTATCACAATGTTACCTGTCTTCTTAAGGCGTTTAGCTTGTCTCTTCATGTTTGATCTAAGGTCAAGATTTTATTTTCTCAGTAATTCACTCTGACCTATGAGTGTTTTAATCTGAGCTTGGAGGATGGGAATATCAGTGTAGTATCGTTCAATCCAATGTAGGCAAACCTCACATTGTATAGGAGGAACGATATGTTGGTGAAGTGTACAGTAAAGCCTGGTTGTATCAACATTACCTGTTACGTGACCTTGACCAAGCCTAATACTAGTGAACCCATATTTACCCTTGATACATGGTGGAATATTATTAACAAATTCATACAGTTGAGTAGGATTAGATATTTGACAATATGGATCTTCTTCAGCTAGGAAATCTTCAACTTCGAGATCCGAGACCTCATTTTCCTCGATCGAGTCCATAGCCTTGGTAGGGATGTCAATTAACCCACTCTGACACCTATACCCTATCCAAGAATTATCAATTCAAGATGAAGAACATTTTACGATTAATATCAAAATTTATACCTGATAATTTTCTTGAAACCGACATTGCTTCGCTACCAGCAGGCCTATTCATTACCTCGATGGAGTTGTCTTGGAATCATGCATGAATTTACTCACTTCTTGTAGACTTTTTTAGTATCTCAGTGAGTTTATAGACACTTCCCATATCTCTCTAGAAGTTATTTACAATTTGACATAAATTTTATGATCTTCAGGAGAGAGGGGTGACATTGAAAATTTCAAATTCTGGAACACTTGATATTTTCCAACTTAATTTTTCACTTGACGAACTTCATCATGATCTGAATTTAGTTTTCTGATAAGAATAACTTTTCAAGGATAGGAAGGCATACTTGAGTTGTTTTATTTAAAAATAGGGATAGCATAAAGATCTTTAATGGTGATCATATCTTCTCATGATTATAAAGTGAAACTAGGAAGACTATTCTGAACAGGAAGTTTCTTTTGCTAGTCTAAGTTTCAGCAATTTACAACACTGATACTTTGAAATGGCCATGGTTGTTTCTTTATGATGAGACATTCTGATTTCCTTTTATAAACTAAATGGTGACCCAGACATAAATTTATTCAGAAAACAGTGATAAAAAGCAAAATGAAAAGAACCAAAATAAAAAAACAAAAAGAAAATTAAAAAAAGAAAAATATGTACAGAGGTGGATCCAAAATCATCAGGAAAAATACCTTTTGAGAGATTTTCCATTCACCAGAAAAGTGTCTGGTTTTCCCTCCAAATTGTGTAGACAGAAAGAGATGGGACTTAATTTTTCAGAGATTACAAACGGTCCCAACCACAGATTCTAGAACTTGGTGTGTTCCCCTTTTCCCTTGTGGGGTTTATCCCATTTGAGAACCAGGTCTCCTACCTTGAAGTTCCTATCCAAAGAAGAGTTTGAATCAAACCTGTTTTTCACAATCTATTGATGTTGATCCAACTTATTATTTGCTTGTGCTCTTACTTCCTCCAGTTTTAATAAGGAATTAATTCAACTTTCCAGAGGAGGTCAATCCTCTTCTTGGACTTTCTGTGATAATTGCAGAGATGGAAGTAAAACATGAGGGGGTAAGATTGATTCTCTCTCATAGATGAGAAATAAAGGGGAATTACCAATAGAGGTTTTTGGTGTCACTCTGTCAGCCCAGAGTGCGTTAAATAGTGCATTATGCCAATTCTTGTGATTTTTAGAAACTATCCTCTTGACAACCTTCATTAATTTTTTGTTTATTGATTCTGCTAGACCATTTCCTTGGGGGTAGTAGCTCGAAGAATATTTCAATTTAATCCCTTTTTATAAAGTGAACACATTCATATCCAGGGATGAGAAATAAGATGCATTTTCAAATAATAAACATTTAGGAATCCCAAATCTAGTAATGATATTTGAATTAAGGAAATATACCACCTGATTCGTGTTTACCACTTTTAAAGGTGTAGCTTCAGACCATCTAGTAAAATAATCCATTGTTGTAATGATATATTTATGTTGTTGTGATGAAGAAGGGTTAATTGGTCCTATGATGTCAAGACCCCACTGCTAAAAAGGTGAATCTACAGTAATAGGTTGCAAAGGGAATGCCGCCTTTTTTACTCGTCCAATAGCCTTTTGGCAGATTATGCATTTATGACACAATGCATGAGGATATTTAAATAATGTGGGCCTATAGTATCTATCTCTCAACACTTTGTGAGCAGTGGTGTCTCCACCAAAATGACCACTAGATTCACCTGCATGAAATTCAGATAGTACTTTCCTTCTTTCATCCCTTTCCAAACAACGCATAAGAACACCATCGAAATTATTTCGAAACAATACATCATTTATTAATTGGAAAGATGTAGATTTTAGTCTTAGTTCTCTTATGTTTTTAGGATCAAGATAGCGAGGAGTGGATCCATGTGTTAAATAAACTTTGATATCATCATACCACGAATTAGCAGCAACTTGTGTACAACTGGTTTGTCTTCCATTGTGTTGATTTACAGTTAGAGTGTTACTTTGACATTCATGTTCTTTAACTAAATCAATGACTAGTTTACATAGGCCTTGACAATGGGTATTTCATTTCTTTCAGCATTATTTTGTGTCAACACAACAACATAAGATCAATCAGAGGTGAAAGTGTAAAGAGTGAAATCTTTGGAAAAATCGGGGCTCATCAAGGAAGGAGCTTCTACTATTTCTTTTCGAATAGAATCGAAAGCTTGACTTTCTTGGGGTCCCCAACGATACTGAACATCCTTTTTAATTAAATTTTGTAAAGGCCTTACCATTTCTGAGAAACTTGGGACAAATCTTCTGACGAAGTTAATTTTTCCTAAAAATGATTGCATGGATTTTTGGAAAGAGGGAGGGGAGAGTTTAGCAATAGCTTGGGTTCTTTCCAGGTCAATAATCATTCTGTCTTTGGACACTATGAACCCAAGTAGTTTTCCTTTCTCTACCACAAAGACTGATTTCTTAGGGTTGAGAGATATGTCGTACTTGCGACATCATTCTAGGACATCCCTAAGGTGAGACAAGTGATCTTTCTTGTTTTTAGAAAAAATGGTAACGTCATCAAGATAGACCACTACTGATTGATTTACGAGACCACAAAATGTAATGTCCATTTCTCTTTGGAAAGTGGAACCTACATTTATAAGCCCAAAAGGCATATTTCTGTAGGCATAAGTCCCCCATGGGGTATGAAAAGTTTTCTTGAGCCGATCTGGGGGAGACATGAGGACCTGGTTATATCCTGAAAAAATCATCTAACAAAGATAGTCTTTCTGAACCAGATACTTGTTGAAGGATTTGTTCCATTGGAGGAATAGGATAGTTGTCATTATCAGACACTCCATTCAAGTTACGAAAGTCAACACAAAGTCAAATTTCATTGCTTTTCTTCCTTACAGGAACTATATTAGACACCCATTGTGTGTGTCTCACCAGGAAAATTATCTTTGCATTTAGTAGTTTATTCAATTCTTTCTTGACAATGGGTTCTAATTTGGGGTGCATATTTCTTAATTTTTGTTGAAAAGGATGAGTTTGTGGTTTGATGGGGATGACATGTTGTATTATATTCGGGTCAAAAGTTTTCAAATCATCATATGTCCAGGCAAAAATGCCTTTAAATTCTTTAAAAAAAATTATGAAGGGAGATTGTTCTTTCTTGGAGCATCCTATTCCCAAATTAATATTTTGAGGATTTTCCTTAGTCCCTAAATTTATCGTCTCATCAGTCAAAGATGGACTGTTCATTTTGCAATTAACTGACCCTCTAAACTTATGATGCAAGTCATAAAACCTCTCTAGTCTTAGAATGGATCTGGGAATAGAGTTTACCATATCAGATGTCGATTTAGAATATCTAGGATCTGATATTGCCATGAAGTTGCGGAGGTTTTCATCGTGGGTGCCTTCATCGATGACTGCACCTTGGAAGGTGTCCTCCATATGCAAGAAGTTGATGATCTGCTGGTCATTGTCGAACACTCTCCAATTGGTGATGTTGTCTAGGATCGATGACCTAAACAACAATTCAATCGAAAATGCATTACGATAAAGACATTCTATGGGAAATAGTTTAGAAGTGACATTAGCCAATAAATCAACCTCAGAATTATTTATTCTAGGAATGGAATTTATATTAAATGCTGCAATTTTTTGCATCAAACTCCATACCTCAGTTTGGTATCTTTTCAGATGTGGTGATAAGCAATGCATGGAATTTCTTACCTGCCTGACCACGATTTCTTAATCACTGAATACCATTAAATTTCTTATGCCCATATCCAAAACTTTATTAAGCCCTTGTAGAAGCACTTCGTATTTGGCGCTATTATTAGTGCACTCGAACTCTAATCGACAGGAAATGAAAGTCTTACTACCTGCGGGATCGATGAGTACACATCCTACACCAGCTCCTTCTTTGGATTTGGATCCATCAAAGTACAATGACTATACTTGAGCTTCATCGATAGTGTTTGACACACATGGTGAAGATGATGATTGAGTACAGGTCATAAGTTCTGATTGTTTCCCAGGATCAGTGAAAGGCGAAATTTTGGTCATGAAGTTACCAAAGAAGGTGTTCATTCCCTGCATTTCAAATGAATTAGTAGATGCAATAAACGGTTCATTTACATCATTTAGATCTGTCAGTGTGCTTGAGATAGCGTTCACAATTTATCCTAATTTTGTTGGGGTGTCCATTTTCCAACAACTGCAGATGAGACCAATCTGTGGCAAAGTAACCATGCAATTGTTTGGACCAGTCTATGCTTAAAAAAAAATCATATACTTCCAGGATATCAACAACAATAATGTCGATAATTTAGTGAACCTTAGGATTAGAAGATAACCTAACCAGAACATTCTTAATTTCACTGATTACCTTAACATTCATCCGATCAAGCTGAATGATTTTGAGATTAGAAGGTTGAACTTCTGCGTTAATTTTTTGACACACAAATAAAGGCATTACATTTGATGATGCACCGAAATCAACCATGAAATTATGTACATTTCTATTGAAATTTTCGAAGGTTAACAAAAGGGATGGGACATTTTTACGAGAGTTAACAATAGAATTCTACTGATTTTTTCTTGTTGTCCCTAAAACAGTTTTATCTACATTTGATACAGTTTTTTCAGCTAAATCCCTTTTATCTGGAGGTTCAGATGTCGTTTTAGTAGGGATATTTTTGGTTGTTTTAGAACTGATTTCTGTAGTTTTTTGCTGCTAGGATCAATGTTCTTGTTGTTTTCTGCGATACTTTGAAGCATTTTTTGCAGAATAAGAGGAAATTTTAAAATCTCGAAAACATAAATATTAGCCCTTAGTTTTTTCAAATCTTCAATTAAGTCATATTCTATAGCCAGTCTTATCTTAGAAAACGAAATCTAATTTTAAACTGATTTGATTCAAAAATATAACATGAATGTAATAAGAGGGAAAAAACATTTTACCATTTCAATCAACGACTAAACATGCATAAAAATAGCTCGGAATTGATTATGGAATTAACATTATCTGCATTTTTTATTACAATGTTACCTGTCTTCTTAAGGCGTTTAGCTTGTCTCTTCGTGTTTGCTCTGAGGTCAAGATTTTCTTTTCTTAGTAATTCACTCTGAGTTGTGAGTGTTTTAATCTGATATTGGAGGATGGGAATATAAGTGTAGTATCGTTCAATCCAATGTAGGAAAACTTCACATTGTATAGGAGGAACGATATGTTGGCAAAGTGTACAGTCAAGACTGGTTGTATCGACATTACCTGTTACATGACCTTGACCAAGCCTAATACCAATGAACCCATATTTACCCTTGAGACACGATGGAAGATTATTAACAAAGTCATACAGTTGAACAGGATCAGATCTTTGACAATGTGGATCTTCTTCAGCCAGGAAATCTTCAACTTCGGGATCCGAGACCTCATTGACCTCGATCGAGATCAAATGAATTTTAGTTTGATTCCTTAAATTTATCGAAATAAGGTGACCAACTATTTTGTTCTGAAACCCTAGAGCCATGTGTTTTTGTTTTGTCTGATTGCAAGATTTTTTTATGTCGGATTTTATAGTGGCGATATGGCCAGCATCTAATTCATGCATAAGGGTTTCAATCAACTCGGAACCAACAACCTGTTGCTCATGTGAAGGATGAATAAGCATTTCCTCATCTCGAGGGTTTCTAAGAAGAGAATCTAGCTCGTTATTTGGAATCTCAAACTTCTTTCTTATAAGTGGTTCACCCGAAATAGGGGTTTCTACAAGAATGGTTGTAGAAAAATCATTTCTTGTTAAAAATCCATCCCAGCAATTGCCTATTATAGTCAAACGTTGAATCAACAACATTTTAATTAAGCCATGGTGAAAAAGACTAGAGTCGAGGCTCTGTCTCTTATACCTTTTAGACATTTTGTACAAGATTCTCAACAGATAGAAGGGAACATTTAATTGAAAACCTATGAAATGCATAAGCAGCCATATATGATAGAGAAAAACTAAACCATAATGACCCTCACAGGTCACAAACTATTTGAGGATCAACAACAGGCCATGGCATCTAGCTTTAACCAAAGAAATAGGGATACCTTTTTCACAACAATTGATTTTCCTAGAAGTCATGAAGAGGCTCCATGGAACTTCTTGTATCTTTGAGCTTTTGAACCACTTTTCACCAGTGGATAGAAGCCCTGTGGCTTCATTCACAAACTCCTCATTTACCTCTAACTAGATATCTCCAATTTTTTCCCTACACCCATCAAAAGTTTGCGCAAATTCCTTAGCCACATGAAGGTTATAACCTTATAACATTTTTATGAAGGCATCCTAACCTTGACCTCTTAAATATTTGATTCCATCATCATGACAGAGAATTTCTTGGTGGCCATTCAGCTCCAATCGAACAACATGGGCCATTACAAATATGATTGGACTATAACAGGGGCATCTCGAAATAGTTATGGGTTTGGATGGTAGGAGTAAAATAAGCCAATCTAAATGGATAAAATGGAAACAAACAAAATGAAGCCTCTATGCAATCATAGAATGAACATTGAAGTGTCGGTCTTGATGCTCAACCATTCCTGGAAATGAAAACCTTGCGTACAGAGCATGAAAACCTATAACCTGAAATGAAAGGCTTATGAATTCACTGTGCCAGCAAGATGGATCAAGTACATGGTACAATAGTTTCGCATTAATCTCCATGACTAGCACGACCAAATTTTTTGCAACGGGTTCGAATATGTCAAAACGAAATTCTCATAATTCAAATGTAAGACCATCTAAGAATATAAAAATTATACCCATACCGAAAAAATTATAAAGATAAGTCATTCAAGTGTTAGATTTAGATTGGGTAGAAGCATGATGATCTTTCAAAATAATTTCCTATATATAAAACATAATATGAAGCTAAGTTTTCATGTTTGATTCATGATTTCAGTCATGAATCAAACATGAAAACAAAATGAAAACGCAAAATTTAAAAAATTAAAGAACATCTTTTATAATCCAGTAATCATCTCAAAATGATAATGTTTACAAGATGAGGTGAAGGTAGCTACAGAAAGTGTCATTTGTTGTTCAAATAACGAAATTATGTAGGGATGCCAACACTAACCAAGGCCTTCCTAAAATGTTGGGATGGCCTTTGGTAGGGTCCTTTGAGTGAATGACCATAAAATCTATTGGGTATTCCCACGAGGCTAAAGTAACCATGATATCATCTAAAATTCCTTCAGGTATAACCCTGGTCTTATATGCTAATTCCAAAATGGTTGGGGTAAACCGAAGAAGAGGTTGTAACTGTAATTGTTGCAAGGTAGTAGCAGTCATAACATTGATGGTTGCCCCTAGGTCTATGAGAGTGTTTCCAATGGAAACCTCATTGATGGTTATGGTCACTATGGGGTTTCCTGGGTTCCCATATTTTGCTAGCTTTGGATGCTCTGATATGTACTCAGAAATTCCTCCTACCAAATGTATTGTAGGAGGGTCCTTTTTCTTCCTACCTAGCTTATTAATACACAATTATTTGACTACCTTACTGTAGATTGAAATGTCTTTAATGGCTTGAAGCAGGGGAATCTTGACACAAATATTCTTCAATTCATTCAAGATGTCAAATTTTGGTCGGGTGGTAGTTTTCTCGATTACCAATCTGTCTAGATAAGGAGGGGCCTTCGTAATTTTTGAAGGTTCATTTTGGGGAAGCTTGGGCTCTTGGTTCTTTGGGATAATAACATCTTCCCACCTAGTGTCATCCATGGGTTGTTTTTTGGTTTCTTCTTCTTCTTCTTCTTGGATGACTACTGAAGGTCTCTACCTATCCAGAACTTTTCCCCATCTTAATTAAATTTCCTATAATGGAACATGAGTGATAACATATGTCAGGAAGGCCTGCATCTCAACATTATGAAGAGGTTGAGGGGGCTTATTATTGGGATTGGGCACTGGTTGTGCCGGTAATATTTTTGGTCTCGGGGAGCTTGCATTATGATATTGTAGCAGTTGTTGTTGTGGAATAGGAGGTAAAGGTGGTAGAACAAAACATGAAAGAAGTTGTGGAGTGTACAGTGGGAACTGAGGATAATGATCGTTGGACATAGGGATAGGTGGATCTTGAGGGTTTCCTTGATTATGTCCTCTTCTCCATCCTTGAAACCAAGGATTTTGGTACTGAGTAGACCAATTTTTCCAACCTTGTGAGTTCCACTATTGTTGTTGTTGATAATAAGGTGGAACTTGAGATTGTAGATCTAGGTATGTGGGTTGGTTCCTAGGCTTCCATGGCCTCCTATGTGCATAAGAGGACTCCCTAGGATCCCCACTCCTATATATGGCTAATAAATTGGGAAATGATGGACATTTTTCAGTTGATTGGTCTTCTTTGCGGAAGACACAAACTAAAATGTTATCCAATGGGAATTCCCTTGAGGAATGCTTCCTCCTACATCTTGGGCAATATATGCTCATTGAACCATTTTCCTCCTCCTGTTTCTTTTTAATTTTAAGGGTGTCCAACTAGGAACCTATTGTGCTTAAGATATCTGTATTGAAGTTTTTTAAAAGGTTCCCTATCTCTTCTCTCGTGATACCACCTGAACTAACTGGTCTTAATGTTCTATTATAAGGGTCCCAAACATTCTTTCATGTCTTGGATCTACTCCTTGAGTAATTTTTACACATTTCACATATTTCGGTAAATGGTTTATGGGAGATGTCACCTAATGCCATCAGGTTAAGAATCTCTAGATATTCTTCTAAAACTCCCTTAAGGAAAAGATCCCTAATTGCATCCTCTGGGAGGTCATGGTATTTTGACTTCTAGGAGATATACCAAATCTTTCCATATAATCTTCAAGGGTCTCGTCTTCTAACTATTGAATTTTAAAGATGTCATTATGAGACTCCTTGGTCTTGCAGTAGTCTTGGTACTTTTTAAGAAATATATCTTTCATGGCTTCCCAAGACCTAATACTAGATTCTCCCAACCCCATGAACCATCTTAGTGCAAAGTCTTTGAGGGTGGAAAGAAAGATTTTTAGTTTCTGGGCATCTTGTACATAGTTGTATCTCCTATAAAAGATGTCGAATTCAAATAGGAAGGTGTCTGGATCTTCACTATTTTTACCATAGAAGGTAGGCAGTGCTGAGAGAGGAATATTCTTCATGTTGACATTTGGAGTGGTGTCCAAAATTGGAAACCTGAAGGTAGTTTCGTTTTGGTTTCCAGTTTCTTCTTCCTCCCCATGTATTACATTCCTATGGTCCTCTTAATCATCCATATTGGTTTGGTTTCCAAAAAAGAGAGTACCTAGGTGATTTTATCTTTGAAGAGAACAAGGTTTCCCTTTGATGGAAGGGTCTTACTATTGATTGGATGTTTGGGACTCTACTCGAGCCTGTTGAGACTATTGGTCCCAAAGTTTTTGTGTCAATTTGAGAGATAATTACATTGGTTGAACTACCAAACAAAATATTCACCTGTTCAGGGTCTATGATGTCCTCAAAGTTAGGATCTTCTAGTGGTGGTTTAAAATCAAAGGTTGTATTGTTTGGTTCCGCGGAAGGCTCGAGTGGTCTTTCCTTCTGTCCCAATATGATTGATGCTTCAATTTCTTGTTTTATAGTGCTCCCTACGTTAGTCTCTTCAAAGACTTCTTTATCTCTTTGAGTTGAGCTAGCTCTTGTTTTTCAGTATCGGTCTGTGGATTTTATAAGTGGAATGTCCCTTCCCCCAAAAAGGTCGAAAGGAACCTTAGTTGAAAGGTCTGATTTAGACTTAATGTATCTACCTTTTGGGTCTCTAGGTCTATTCATGAAAGAAAACAAAAACAAAAATAAAAACTACCATTGGGTTTGGGGTAGCCTGCAATAGAAGATGCGTAGGTTCTTACCTCTCGTCCTAAAGTTCCCCCGCCACCAATCTAATGATAAAGTTTATAAATGATCTATTTCCTAACTATTTCATACCTTGAGACAACTCCATGGCAACAACGCCAAAAATGATGGGTGTTATATATGCACTAAAAACACACTAAAACCCCTCAATTAAATTGTCAACCTAGGGTAAGTAAACTTAGAGTTGTAGAAAAATATATTCCAAGGTAGAAGGATTGGAGGTAGTATAGTCTAATCAAGGAAGTGGATATCTAAGGGATAATCTATTGAAACAAAAACTACTAATGAGACAACCCTACTAAAGAAACTTAAACTAGGTAACCTAAGTAACCTTTGGACCAAGGATCAATGGATAGTTCTAGGAAAACCAATGAAAACCCTACTCAAATAAAACTAGTTCAATCATAACAATAAGCCCAAACCAAACTATTCATCTAATAAGATAAATAGCAACAACAAACTACTTGTAATTAACCTACTTAAATTCAATAAACAACTACCCTATGAAAGCAAGTAAATAAACAAGAAACTACACTATTGAAGCAAGAATAGACAAGTAACCAACTAACCTATTAAATAAAGTAAACAACTAACTAACCTAGGATAACTTCTACAACAAGTAAACTAATTAAGACTACTCAATAAGCAACTAACTAAGCTAAGAGGCAAGTGAACTCTATTCTTAAATGAAACTTCAAAATTATTTCTAATTCATAAAAGGAAATCTAATAAATTGACAGCATTATAATAATAGGAGAAATTATCAACTAATCTCTTATGATAAGAAAAATACTCTTTATCCTACCAAAGCAAAAGACTATGTATCCTACAATAGCAAGAAAACTATCTATCCTACAACAACAACAAAACTATCTTCTAGTCTATGAAAACTCAAATATAGTGTTGATGGTTGTGTGAGTGTCTCTGGTCTTTTATAATATCACGGTGGCACTTAACAATGAAAGATAATTCAAGAGGGATAATCTCGATATTGACTTCAATAGAAAAGTGAAAAGTGTGAATTAGGCAATCCAGTGAGAACTTAGCCATTATGAAAACAATCATCAATTATCTTGCATATCCATGTGATTATTACTCATGCATTAATCATCAACATTATAATGAGATTATAAAATTCAATTGCACTCTATACTATGTAAGAAAACTCATAACTAGATTCAATCATTAACTACAAATTGAAATTGCAACCTAAATCTAAGAAAGGAATTGCACGAAGTAAACTAAATTGCAAAAAGAGAAATTCTTATAAATAGAAATTAAACACTATTCTAGCATATGGAAAGTAAACTAATGAGCAAATTAATTGACAAATAGTTAAGAAAAGACAAAATAACAATTGAATAAGCAATCTACAAATAAAAACTAAAGCTAACACTATACATCCATCAAAGCCTTGTTAAAGAAAACATAAATTAAAATTTTGTTCTAAAACTTTGTTTTGAACTTAATTCTAAAAGCATAAAGAAACAATAATCTAATATTTAATCACACACGGGGTTAGTGTCTAAGATTTAAAACTTGTTCCTACTAACTACAAAGTCAGTTCATATTGACATAATCCTTCATACTAAACTGCAAAAGGAAAGTAAAACAGTTAAGCTATAACAACAAATTATATAACAAAGAAATAAAATAGCAATTCATGTACAGGAAATAAAATAAAAGACATATATGCTATGTTTTCATAAAAAAACTCATAGAATAGTTACCAGACTATTGGTGGGCCCCCCAGCAATTCATGGTCACTCCTCAAATGCACACAAAGAATTCAGCAGAGCGATTTCACCATTAAAACTTAAAAACACAAGTTTACACAATTGTGGCAAAATGAAAATGGAAAAACAGAAGGAAATTGTATTTTCTCTCTAACACACAACTTCTTGAACTTCTTAAATATTGTATGACCACCACGGTGGTATTTATAGGCTTTACAAACTGAGAGGTTGACCATTGGAGGGTTGAACCTCTTCTAAAAACAATAAATTACATTAATGATGCCCTAACTGTCGAAATGGAGCGATCCAATAATCGCCCAACTTAACAACCCAAACCAAGTTTTCAAATGATCAGTAGTTGGAGGAGTAAAGCATGAGAAAAACCCATGTTCCTGATTCTCCCATCACTATCCACCAATACCATAACCACTAAATCGCCAATCATTTTTGTGCAGGATGGAGTGTCAAACTAAGTACTGGATTGAGTACCATATGGAGTATCGGACTGAGTGCCGAAAGGAAAAACATGTTGCAATTTTGACCTATGACATGAAAAATGTGAATTAGATTCATGGAAACATAAAAACAGACTGAATTACACTCAAGATCATCATAAAACACAAATTATGCATACTTGGTGTGGATCATAGCATTTTGGCACAAAATCCCTTCAAAATTTTCTTCAAAGCATGAAAACGGATATATACATTCGGAAAAAGTGTCCAATTAACGTCATAAAATCGATCATATCTTGGGTCCAACAGTCATTGATCGGTTTTCGAATATGGCCATCCTCACAACCTACAAGAAGAATATCACAGCGGCAGAAACTATCAAGCTCTTCTTCAAACGAGTATGGGTCCATTTTGGGATATGTTAAGAACCAATTATCAATATAGCATAGAAAAACCTCAGACAAATTACTCAACATATTGAAAAAGAGATAATTTCAGATAATAAGCCTCTTCGAGGGGGAAATCTCCTTTTACCCCACTTAAATGTTCAAGTACAATATGATTCAAAATGAAAATGTCTCCTTGGTATATATAGGAGACTAGGAGGCATAATTACAACTAATGGCCTAAAGCCGACATAAATAAAATAACATTACTAATATAATATGCACCAATTAAGGGGTAATGAGCCAATATTAGGGCTTAAAATGCCCCTTCCCTTGAGACAAGTGTTGTCTGCAATGCTTGAGTAACTCTGGATGCTTCTGTATAAAAGACTCATATTCTCAAGTGGAATCTTTAGCCGGTAGTTTCCTCTATTTAATGAGATACTCTGAAATGGATCTATTCCTTAGCTGGTGAATTCTTGTGTCAATGATGGCTTCAAGCTCCAATACGATTTTTCCTTCCTTTTCAAGTTATGGCAATATAGTTTGAACTGGGATATTGTCGCCTATAACCTTCTTTAAGCATGAAACATGGAAAACTGGGTGTAAGATGCAGGCAAATCCAATTTGTATGCCATAGTACCAATGTTTTGCAACACCTTATAAGGGTCATAGTACTTTCATGATAATTTATTGTCCTTCTTGGCTTGCTTGAGGGACAACTGTTTGTATGGTTGTAGTCTTAAAAACACCCAATCCCCTACTTCAAAACTTCTTTCACTACGATGTTGATCTGATTGTTGTTTCAGGTGATTCTGTGCCATGGTCAGGTTGTCCTTTAACATTTGGAGAACTTGTTGTTGATTCTCGATGTGATCTTCCACTGCTTGAACCTTAGATTTTTCTTTTAGAGAAGAAGTGATGGAAGGAGGGTGGTATCCATAAAGTTCCATAAATGGTGTCATTTTAGTTGCAGTATGAAAGGAAGTGTTATACTACCATTCTGCCAAGGGTAACCATTTGAACCATTGTGTTTGTTTATCAAAGACAAAGAAACGAAGGTAGCCTTCCAAACATTTGTTCACCATAGTGAATCATGTTTCCATGTAAATGTATTTGATGCACTGGAATCCTGCTGCAACCTTTGAATGAGAGTCCACACTTTTTCATCATTCTTCCATTCATCCCTTGCTTCTATTATCCAAATGGGTTGGATGATCGATATAGCACAAAGAAAGGCCTCAACATCTTCATCCTTTCTTAAGAGTGCATCTTCCACAACATTTTTCTTCCCCTTTTTATAGATGATTTCAAAATCATAACCCAATATCTTGGTTACCCATTTTTTTTGTTCTTCTGAAGATAGTCTTTGTTCCAAGAAGTATTTAAGACTATCATGATCTGTT